>QANZ01044514.1:15832-117293 GCA_003254925.1 Chamaecrista fasciculata
GTGTGTGTTTGTGAGTGAGTGAGAGGGAGAGAAAAAAAAATTAATAAGAAATGATGGAGAGAGAGAAAATTATAAGTGTAATAAATGAGGGTATGTAAAATTACTATTTTGTCTAATTATCTTTTTTATATTTGTATTAGAGTGTAGGTAAATATAGGTATATAAATAGGGGTAGATTAGTAGATGTATGATAAATGGGATGATGATTTGGATGAGATGAGATGAGATTATGTGCCAGACAAACACCCAAACTGGACTGTTCATCTAATTTTAGGTTGAGATTAGGATTAGAATGGGATGAGTTTGGGATGCCCCATCCCCAAACAGGCCCTAAACTTTGTGAGCAGTGACAACAATTGGCAGAGACAGGGCACCTCTTGGTCAATAAAATGAAACGAGAACAATAATTAAGTTGAGTTTTTTCAAGTACAGTACCTAACATGTATAAATTGCTTCTTGCGAAAAAAAAGGACGAAGGAATAATGTTCAATTAGATATAATTATAATATAAATGTAGCAGCAATTAATGGACGTGTGAACCACTTTATTTTAAGTTGGTGGTGCAGGGGTGACCTATATAGAGAGGTTAATGTTGAAGTTGGCGTGGATTGTAAAGAAAGGAGGTACAATATTATTCAAACATTTGTGAATGGTGATTGTGGATATGGGTTGGCGTAGAATATGGCAGCAGAAAGTTAAAGATATGTTCAATTTCGTTTCTCCAATAGAAGTATTCCATCTTCTCGCACTCACAATCCTCAGTCTCGTTCTTCCAATCTCTTTTCTTGTACTAGCCAGACTCTCTCTCTCTGTTTCTGCCTCTGTCACATGGTTTCACATCAACCCCAATACAATTCTCTACGTCGTCGTTTCAATTATCAGCATAACTACTCTAATCCATAGCTTAACCACCAAAACCACCCTTCTCAAACCTCCTCTCTACGCCACGTGGATCCTCCTCTGCATTTTCCAAATCTGCGTGGGCTTGAGCATCCAAGGAATCATAGCAGGAGGAAATTTCGAGTATAATGATGATGACAAGTCTGATTCTGATTCTGATTCGAGGTTTGGGTTTGAGAGACTGATTTTTGTGGTGGGTTTACACGAGACAACACAAGTGTGGTCAAGAATGGTGGTTAAGCCAGTGGTGGATGACACAGTGTTTGGGATTTCAAGAAATGAGAGATGGGTGGAGAGGGTGGTAGTCGCCGCCGGCATCGGCGGCTTATGGTGGTGGCGGTTGAGGGAGGAAGTTGACAGTTTGGTGGTGGTTATGGCAGAGTCAAACACAGAGCAAATGATGATGAATATAGAATTAAGTGATTTTGTAGGGTGGTGGTTGTATTATCTCACTCTCATCATTGGGATGGTTAGGCTCGTCAAGGCTTTAGTTTGGATGGCTATCATGCCTCTCACTCTTTGCACCACAAGGCCCACATCACCAAGTTTGGAGCTCGAGCCCTTTCACAACAACGATGACAAGGTCTGAAAATTTGACCTTTTTTGTTTTCGAATTGTATACTTCTTTTAAAACTTGTAATGAACTTATCCAATATTGTAATCATATTATCGTAACATGCGGACCAACCAACCAAAAAAAAAGTATTACATTTCCACAACTTTTTTTTTTGGGCCATTATTACATTTCCACAACTTGTTCATAACCAATTAATTCTTTAATTGCAAAGCGTAATGGATGATACATGTTAATAATATATTCAAATTGCCATTATACGTGTTACGTGTAGTACTAATTTAGAAAAGGGTTGTTACAACCAGTTCAACTCTTGGATGCTCTGTCTGCTTATGGATTATTTTATCTCATTATTATTTTTTTTAATGAAGGATTAGGATTTAGGATACAGGAAAATTTTCTCTGTTTATATCTTGGTGTTCTCCAAATTAATAAATGGCATTAGAGATTTTTTTTTCTTCTAGAGATTCAATTTGAATACAAAAATAATCCATTTATCACTTTTGAGATTTTTTTAAAAAAAGTTATCTTTCCGCAGATGATCTTTTTTATATTAAAATAAAATCATATTCTCAAGTGATATGTATGAATCAGCCAGACCAAAAATTAATTGAATCATTCAAAACTTTTATTTATTCACCACAGCTTACTTGTAGACTGTAGTTTCTTAGGAGCAGAGAGTCTTCCGTGACTTCTTAAAAACAGAGTTTTCAATCAAAATTCCCCGTACAGTCATTTTCCACCATCGATGAATTTAGAAACAATGATTTTGAATTTGTAACGTTCAATTTGTTGTTGCATTTTGAATAAACAAGAAAAATGTAACCGCAAGCGGAAAAACTGTAATGAATTTTCTTCCCCACTTGTAATAGTTATACCCTGTCATCGAGATTGACTTCGTTACAGTATGACTTATTCTTTGGAGACTCATGGCATATATTTTAACATTAACAAACAAATTCAAACCTATTATTATCTATACAGACGTCACTTATTGTAGTATATTTTGCCAGCTAATCAGACGTCACTTATTGTAGCTTACCCTTTATACTCATCTGTAGAAAAAATCAGACGCGAGACTGCTCTTGTACTTATTAAAGCAATCAATCCTTCATCTTCTTAATTAATCCCTCTCCATTTTCTGACATTGTCTCGATGGGCCGGGCTGAATTTCTTAGGAGATTTTATCTGATATAATATATAGTGGACGACGCATTCCATCGTGGTTTGTATGCATGCTTAAAATTGTTTCCACAACGACAAACCAAAAACTTATAATCAATAATGGTTACGGCTGACGTAAACAAGCCATCGTTGTTCAACACAAACCCACAAATATAATAAGGCTTCTATAATTGATATCTGACGGCTTTAATGAAATTATCGAAATATCACCATCAAAGTTGCGTTATTTCTTGTGTCGTCCTTTTATTTTGTAATTACCATCACGCGGTGATAGTCTCTTCAATATATTCAGTTTTTCAACGGTTATTGATGGTAATGCATATATAGTTTGGTCAATTCTTCAAAATTTTCTGGGTTTCTGGGTTTCTCATATCATCTGATTCTGATCAAACATGGGAAACGACATTTATTCTTTGCCATGTTTCAATTTCAATGAAATCTCTCTGGCAGAGGAAGCATCAGAGTTCCGAGGGAAAGTACAGGATTTGTTCAGAGATCAAAATGAAGAGCCCAGTTTCGAAATCCCAATGTTGGAAGAAGAATTCAGCTTCGGCGTCGTCGATCCTGCTCCCAAAACGACAACGCCGTTTCAGGAAGTGGCAATTCCACAAATTGTCGTTCAAAATGACCACAGCAAGCAACAAGTACAACCAAAGTCTTGTCATTTAGCATCATCCTCCTTGGAGCTCCTAAGTAATTACGCGAGCAGGATCAAGAAGTTAAAAGGCCAAGACTTGACCAAGTCAAACAAAACCCAAGTTCGTGTGGATCAGCAAAAGTTATCAACTGAAGAAATAATAAAGATTGCAGGAGAAAGGTATATCCAATTCTCTGCTCATTGGTTCGATAATTATAGCATTCCTATGCACCCATATGGGTTTGGTTTCGGGTTTCTGTCCGAGGAAGAAAACAGAGATATTGAACTTGCTCAGTTTCTGCTTGCCGCAGCCGAAAAAGTAGGATGCCAACAATTTGAACGTGCCAGTAGATTGCTTCAACATTGTATTTTCAATTCATCTCCTAATGCAAAAGCAGTACAGAGAGTTATCTTCCATTTCGCTCATGCACTTCGAGAGAGAATCGAGAAGGAAATTGGAAGGATCATTGTAAAAGGGTATGAATATGATAACTGCAATATAGAGTATGAGTTAATTCGAAAGACTGATAGCAATATGGCTCTTACTTGCCATCAGAAAATCCCATTCAATCAAGTCCTGCAATTCACTGCTGTTCAAGCCATGGTGGAACACGTTGCATCATATACCAAAATCCATTTCATTGATCTTGATATTAAACGTGGGATACAGTGGACGTGTTTGATGCAGGCGCTTTCAGAGCGACATGAAAAGAAAGTGCAGCTTCTGAAAATAACTGCTATTGGAATTACCGGCAAAACCGAGTTAGATGAAACAGGCAAAAGATTGGCGAGTTTTGCTGAGTCACTCAACTTGCCTTTCTCATATAACAAGGTTTTTGTAACGGACATGATTGAAGTGAGGGAACATTATTTTAAAATTGAAGATGATGAAGCTGTGGCTGTCTACACTCCCTATATACTGAGGACTATGATATCAAGGCCGGATTGCTTGGAAAACTTGATGTGTGTAATGAGAAATATCAAACCAATTATAATGGTTGTGCTTGAAGTGGAAGCCAATCATAACTCATCATCCTTCGTGAATCGCTTCATTGAAGCATTGTTCTACTACTCAGCTTTTTTTGATTGCGTGGAAACCTGCATAAAAGAGGACAATGAGTGTAGAACGAAAATGGAACTGATATTGAGTGAAGGGATAAGAAACATTGTTGCTGCGGAAGGCAGAGAGAGAACAGTGAAGAATGTGAAGATAAATGTTTGGAGAAGGTTCTTTGGAAGGTATAGAATGGTGGAACTTGAGTTGAGTGAGTCATCTCTGTACCAAGCTGACTTGGTGGCCAAAGGGTTTCCTTGTGGGAATTTTTGCACTCTGGATAGAAATGGGAAATGTCTATTAGTTGGATGGAAAGGGACCCCAATGCATTCTATTTCAGCTTGGAGGTTCCTATGAGAAAATAAAAGGAAAATTTGCTAGTTTACTTCTTCTTGATTATTTCTCTTGTATTTCGTAGACTCTATAGTATACTGTACCTTCATGTGTTTGATCTATCAAAAAAATAATAAACATATCAAGAGAACAGCAAATTGAGCTGATCATCACTCTCAGTATCATCTATTTTGTAAGTGAAAATATAACAGTTCATTCCATGTATCTGGAACCCCAGGAAGACACCAATGGCTGCAGTCTTGTATAATAAAGGACTGATCTTTCTTGTCTGTTTTTCTTCCATAAATAGAAGGATGGCCATCTATTCTATATTCTGATAATTTGGTAACATTCAACAATGTAACTTTAGTGCTCATTTGCCTCAAGACCTCCTCCACGATTACATTCTTCTCGGGGTAAGTAGGGCTAAAGGTTTCATTAAGAGGATGACTTGCTTCTTTACAATGTCCTCCTGAATTCCATTGACCTCCCCTGTTTCGAAGGAACCAATTTATTTATTACTCAGCAACTAATTTTAAGAAGTTGAGAAATTACAAAACTTTTTGCAAAGTGGATATAATATAAACCTAACCTGAAATGAGAAGGTGATGAACTTCGAAAGAAAACCTTGGTTCTTTTGGGATTGATGTGTTTGTCAACCCATGAAGCCCAAGTCATCAAAGCTTTCCTGAAAGCTGTGGACACATTTAGGTGCGGATGAACTACACTTCCCTCCTGGTAGTAATTAATCCTGTCATAAGACAATAAAAGATGTTATAATTTTTAAATAATACTAATAGCAAATTCAGTTACATTGCAGTACATGCAAAATTTGCAAATTGTTTGAGAATTTAGAACACTGCAATGCGCAGTAATTCATACAATGAGAATTTAGAACTTAGAAGTATAAAATGCTAATGTTCATGGATACATGGTGCTAACCCAGATTTTGTTTTGTGATGCGACCACCAATGTGCAGTATTGAAAATCAAAATATCAGCTCCTCTCCATCTTGATGAACCACGGTCAACGACATCAATTCTCAAAGTCGGTCTTCTTTTCTGCCCAATTCTTGCCTTGCTTTCTGGGACTAAGAAATGACTGACATAGTATTCAACCGTGCATTGGTAATCCTGTGAGATGAAATTCGCAAACAGAAAAAGAAATTAATACCATAGTCTCTAGCCATGGACATTAAAAGAAGAAAGTTATGCGTATTACGAGAAACTTAAAACTATAATTCCCCTTCTCTTTGGTAATTTTACGCCCATGGGTCTCGAACACTCTCTTGGGGTCTCTGATAGCACCCATTAACATGCACAGCATTGATTCCCATTGGTTCCTATTAATCGAATCACCTACAAAAACCAGTCTTTTCCCTCTAATCAGCTCCAGCATTTTTCTTGCATTGAACCTATGACACAAGACAAAATACATGAAAAAGGTTATACTTTTTGCCTTTTTCCTCCTAAAGAATTGAAATCTTGGATAAATAAATCTCAATGCTTCCTAATAAGTTTAATTAGAACATGAAGAGTTCAAAAGATTTGAATTGGAAGTATATATATACTTTGGAAGGTCACATCCTTGCGGTTGCCATCTCCACTTGGAGTAATTTGTTTTCAATCTTCCGTTCCCCACACAATCAAATCCCTCATCGATAAAAGAACATGAATCTTGAGTGTACAGAGGATAGCTTGCATCAAAAACCCAACTACCTTTGGTTAAATCACATCCTTTCTCTGTCTTCTGCTCGATCTTCTTCCTAATTGTACCTTCCATCTTCTTCGCTTCCTTCCTTTCTCTATCTTTGACTTCAATATTTCTAACTAAACCACCAAATATCTTCCTTTCTTTATTGATAACCATCTCATGCGTAGCATTGTCCTGCATTACCGTGAAATTGCCAAGATGGGTTTCGATCAAAGCAGGAATTTCGTCACCAGTAGCTGTACTGAAGTTTCTGGTAACAAAACCAGTGAAGGCTTGAACATTATTTGAAGGCTTGAGACCACCCACATTAAGAGATGAAGGAGTGGACTTGATAACCCAAATTGTGAATGTAGAAAAGAAGATAATAGAAGAAAAGATTGTAAAGGAAAAAAAGACCAATCGTCTAGTGGGTTTGAATGAGAAACTTCTCAGCCTCTCCATGGATGTGTTGATGAATGAAGCCGTGCTTTAAAATTAGTCAAGGGGCAGTTGAGTTGTGGGATTTGATAATGTAGGAGAAAATAATAAAAAAATGTCAAAATCAATAATGGAGATGGGAGTCACAGAAAAATGGGGATAGATTGAGATAGACTCAGAGGAAGAGTACTGAAGGTTGCTGACGGTGAAATGAATGAGTAGGTGGAACATTCTGGTGGTTGATTGGAACACATGCAATTCATATTATTTTTGGGTACACACCGAGCTTTATGACTCTGAGGTGGCCACGCAACGAAATTACCTTGTAGTGTTGTGTTCGTGGGAGGGAAACATATTTCACAATTACGTGTACTCTATCTCCACGCAATGAATCATTTTTTAGTTGTACAAGCTATCTCCAGCCTAATAAGTTAAAGAAGTAATTCTTTGTGAATATGTACTCTATCTAAAGGATGTATAGTTAATCAATTGATGGCGGCATACATTACAGATTCAAACATTTAACATTTACTTATGCTTAGACCAATAAAAAAATACTTGCTGCGACCTAGTGAACTTAACTACTAAATCAATCAATTTTAGTTAATCATATTTATCCTTAAGTACAACGTAAGAAATATATAATTTTTTAAGTTGTTTTTTTGAACCAAATATAATTTTTTAGGTTTGTAAATAATATATGCTTAGTTAATTTCATTGGTAGGCTAAAAGAATTTTAGTAGTGATTGAGTTTTTAATTTAGCACATTACAAATCGAAATCCGTTGTTTGACCGTTTCGCTTAAAAATAGTGACTACATTTTTTTTTGCCCAACAAATAGTGACTACATCAAAATGAATTAAATCGAAGTAGAGTGATAAAATTATTATTTACTATCATACAATGTACTAATTTTTTTTTATAAATGCTAGTGACCAAATGAACAACAAAATAATAAAATAAAAATAAATAAGGGTCTTTTATTTTGTATATTCAAAAATAATTTTCAACTTAATTTAAAAAATATGCTTTTGAAAAAAAATCTATTTGACAAAATGTATTTTAAGAAATATTTTGAGAATAAAGTATAAAAAGAATAAAAAAATAAAACAGGACACCAAAGTGAAATTTTTTTTTTAAAAAAAAAGGAAGTCGGCACGTGTGGTGATAAAGATGAGTAAAAAAAATACTCGAGAATGACTATCGCACGCCACACGATGCGCATTTTTCTAACATGCGCATGCACTTGCAGGCGCAAAAGTATGTGTAGAAGTGGAGGGGAAATAAAAGGGAAGAGATAGAAAGAGATAGACGGACAGTGAGTGAAAGAGGTACTGAGTTAGGATTAGCGAGTCCGAGTCGAAAAAAAAAACACCACACAGGTGGGTTAGGGTTTGAGTTAGGAATTATCACATAATGGTGAACAAGAAGATTATAAGTCTACCTCTTTTCTCTCTCCTTAATTCCCATCAATCGTACCAAATTGCTCTAACCCTAATTCCTAAATCCAACCCTATCTCTCACCTTTCTCGTCTCTACCAGACCCGAGTGCGTCATATTTTCTCTCACGCACCCCAACCTATTGCTTCAACCGTGTCTGCTTCGATTCTCCTTCCTTCTTCATCCTCCGGCTTCTCGCAAGGTTTTTGGTTTTTTCGGGGAACAGTTTATTCGACATCTGAGGTAATAAAATCGTTCTTTTTGTTGCGCTTTTATTGGTTGTGGGAAAGGTCGTTCTTTGTTGCTATATCAATGTCGATTGCTTCCCTTGGTTTTGTTTCCCGATGGATGCTTGATATACTGTTTTATTTTCGTTTGGTGACTGAATTAACTTGCACAATGTGAGGGTTATCTAATGATTCGTCTTGGATGCATTGGTAATTCCTGTTTAATGTTTACATTCAACTAAATATCTAATTGCATCTTAAATTATATTAAGAATTTGATTTTGCGTCCCTTCTGCCTGGGTGTTTCGGCTATTGCGGCTCATCTTAGAGAAATTATGTGACACCACATGACCATATCTGTTAATGTTGGTATCGCTTATTCAATACCTGCGTTTTCCATGTAGTTAAATTCTCTAATTTGAGGTACACTTCGTTGGTTCTAGCTTCACTATGATAGAGAAATAACTTTAATCATCCAATTGTCATTGTGGGTGTATATTCTATAACCAGAATCTTTTGTTAGAATGGCTAATGTGATTACTGATGGTTTCATTTAACTATGTTGCAACTAAAATTTAAGTGATTATAAGATGTTTTCCTTCATTTTGTCATCTCAGCTCTAGTGGAAGAGATATCAATAAAGCTGTGCTGTAGTAGCGATTGTTAAATGGAAGACTCAGGTGGTATGCAGTTTGACAGCCTTGGTAATGCTGTAAGGAAGAAGCGGAGCCAAACATCTCGTCGGCCTCGACCTCAGTCACAACCTGTTTCTGAAGGTCCGTCGTCCCTGTCATCAACACCTTCAGATGATGCTGGCAAGGCCTCTAGTAATGAGAATACTGGTTTTGATCCTGATTCTAAGAGAAAAGAATTTAGTCTTAATCATTATGTCTCAAGAGCTTCTGCAGTTGAAGATGAAAATTGTCATATGAAGAGTAAAATGGATGGAGAATTCCATCTATTTTACAATAATGAACCTGGACACGGTTTATATAATAAACGCTGCAGTGAGGGTGTCCTTGCTCCTGCTGGTTGGAAAGGCTCTAGCAAATTCAAGGATAGCTTGGAATCAGAGTCAAGAAGTGAAGATATTTATGATGGAAGCTATTCCGAAGGTATGAATCTGGGGCTGTCAGGATTTCCTCAGGACAAATCAGGGAATGATAACAAGGTTAAAAAGGTTAAACTCAAGGTTTGTGGTGTGACCCGTACTATCCAAGCTAACTCTACATCTAATGGTTTATCGAGAAGTGGGTCCACTAAGAGCTCTCAATTTTCAGATGCCTCCCGACCACGCCAAAAGCAACAGGTATTTCAAATTGGAAATGTTGATAGCTTCTGCCACCATCCATTACTGTATCTTACTAGCATTTCCGCAAAGTTTGGTGTTGATAACTGGGTAACTGGCTTCTATAGGATCAATAGCAGGCTGAAAGTTTTCTCTTAAATTTCATTTTACAATATTATAAGGCCATATCTTATCAGACCTATCTATGTGGACTTTCCAATTGAGTATTTATATCTTGCTTTTTTTTGCTTTTATTGGAAGAGTATCTTGTCTTGATTTCTTATCTATTGAAGTATACTGTTTCATTTTCTTTTCTGAATTTGTTATTGCAGCTCAATTCAGATGATAGCCATTCTCCTCCAGGTAATTGGAGTGGCTCAGAAGGCATTCCTTGGAAAAATTTCTCAAGGGGTGGATCTGGTCTTGGGAAGGATGATTATGTCATGGGGAAAATGTCAGGAAAGAATACATCTGGTAAGCAAGGAGACAAATCTGAACCAGTTCGTAAGAGCAAGAGAATACCAAAGAGACGTATACTTGATGGGGAATTCGGTGATGATGATGACGACGAGGATGAAGAGATCCGCTACTTGGAAAAGCTCAAAACTTCAAAAGTCTCTGCAGTGTACAGAGATGATGAAGAAATAAGCAAGAAACATCGAAAATTATCCAGTGTCTCTAATACAGAAGCCTCATCAAGGTTAGTCAAAAATGGAAGAAACAAGTCCAGGTCAGATAAAAAATATGAGGACACAGATTATGACGAAGATGAAGAGTCAAGGTCTGAGGGTGAGCCTGAGGTCAAGAAAAAGAGAAAGCAGAAGAAGGAATCTATTGAGGCATTGATGGACGGTAAGAGAGAAATGACTATTACAACGCGCCAAAGAGCTCTTCAATCTAGCAAAGATGCCTTGGAATCTGGTGCAAGTGTAATTGAGTTTCCCAATGGTTTACCACCTGCCCCACCCAAAAGTGAGCATTTGTCTTGTCTTTGTTTTGTTTTGTTGGTTTCGTGCTGGCGTCCTTTATCACGCAGCTTTATGTATGTTGCTATTTCTTGAATGCAGATCAAAAGGAAAAGCTCTCAGAAGTAGAGCAGCAATTAAAGAAAGCTGAGGCTGCTCAGAGGCGAAGAATGCAAGTTGAGAAGGCTGCTAGGGAATCCCAGGTTTGATTTGTGTTCTCCAAATTATTTTTTTCTATCTCACTATGTTATATTTTACACTATATAAAAGCCCATTTCAATCCTTGTAGGCTGAAGCTATCAGAAGAATACTTGGTCAAGACTCCAGTAGAAAGAAGCGGGAAGAGAAAATTAAGAAACGCCAAGAAGAACTAGCACAGGTTTTGCAGCTTTGGATGAAACTCACTCTACTTAAATTTTCTATTCAGCTTCAATTTATATTATATTTATTCTTCGCAGGAGAAGGCAGCTAATGCACTGCTAGCATCAAACATCATCAGATATGTGATGGGTCCTGCTGGGACGATTGTGACTTTTCCTGAGGAGATGGGCATGCCTAGCATATTCAATTCCATACCCTCTAGGTACCAAGTTGTGCTTATTTAACCTATGTCTAACTTTTTGTTTGAGTGTCGCCTATAAAACTTTTGTGTGGTAAATCAAATAAGAAGGAAAAGGAAATGAGAGGAATGAAAGCTTTTGAAATCAAAGCATGGAATTTATTTGAATTTATAATTGAAAACAGTGACAGGGATTTGCACTTGGTACTCCCTCTGTTTAATCTTTATTTCACAAAAACAAAATGTCAGTTTGGCAACAAATTTACGTCCGGTGCTGGATTGATACTCTTGTGTGAATTTGCTGAGACCCACCTCTAACTGTAATGTGATTTGATGATTGTTTCAGTTATCCTCCGCCACGTGAGAAGTGTGCAGGTCCATCTTGTACCAACCCATACAAGTACCGTGATTCGAAGTCTAAGCTTCCCCTTTGCAGTCTGCAGTGCTACAAAGCTGTCCAGGCGACGGAAGCTACTTGTTGATGTTGCCGGCCTATCAAATATCAGTTGGCTTGTGTTGTGTAGCTATTTATATGGTGACATTGATGTTTGTATCTCTTCAACCGTCGTAGTGTGATAGTGTCTGTAGATTGTTCATTTACACGATTTTGGACAGTGCTTCAAAACGCTATATGTAGTATGGTGCATATGTAGTATGCTTCAAAACGCTATAAAATAAGTGAATTTTCTTTAGAAAAAGAGTCATGTTTGTGTAACTTTGTGGTTAATTGTTAGCCAAAAAAAAGTAAGCTAACTATGTGTTCGAATGTAATTTTTCTTCAACTAGTTGATCACTAATTCACTATCTTTATACATCCCTTCATTTTCTTTTGGGTGAATGTCAGTTTCCTTTCATTCCCGAAAAAAACATATTCCTAAGTTTACATATGATCCTCCTTCGCTTGTGAAGGAAAAAGATACAGCTTGCCAAAATTCAAGGATAAATGGTGCATCCTGGAAAAAAAAGGATAAACGATGCATCAATCACTAGGTAGAGGCAGAGCCAAAGAGGGCCAATTGACATATATATTCAGCTTATGTAGCCCAAGCTTAAGCATATCATTTCTGCGGTTCTGCCATTTATAATTAAATTTTATCTTTTTTATATAATTCAATTTTTAAAATTGTTAAGTAGTAAGATTTAAAAGCTATCTATTAAGTCTATTTTACGATAATCATAATACCTTGGAACATGAAATTAATGAGAGTAATATCAACGTGTTGAAGATTAGGAATTTGGAGGGTTTCTTCTTTTTCCGAAAAAAAAGGGCAAAAGCATCCATTTAGTCTCCAAAATTTATAATTGTTGTCAATTTCATCCTCAATTATTTTTTTCTGTTAATTCCGTCCTCAATTTTTCAAATTTTCATCAATTTTATCCTTTGTTCTTACTTTAGCCAAATATTAACAATAGAGTCTATGTGGCTATTGGCTAACGATATATGATGTAAAATTGATAAGAAAAGAAACTCAAATCTTAACTCAGATTGAAAAAATGATGCAGTCTGTCGTTAATTTATTAAAAGAAGTTAGTCACTCAAACGATAAAATTGACGAAAATGTGAAAGATTGTGGATGAAATTGACAGCAAAAAAAGATTTAGGACAAAATTAACAATTGGTGTAAAGTTTAGGGACAAAATTAGTATTTTTGCCCAAAAAAAATAAAAATAAAATAAAGATTCTTTTTCCTCCCTTTTTAGATCGAACCCTTTGTTTGTGGTCAAATCAAAGCTTCGTTAAAACTGGCACACCTATGGTCAAGAAAAAACCGCAAAGGCAACCAAGAAATGGCACGTGGTTATTCGGTTAGGGTGGGTGGGCCTATTTGACCCGAAGTACCTCCTGAGACAAGAGCGTATATCGTCCTTTCGGCCTGTACTTTCTGATTCCCCAACCATTACTTTGCGAGGAAGAGATCCATAGCCATCGTTTCTGGTGAGTACATCTCGCTATCGCTTCGCTTAATTGATCTTCAAATCAAAGTAACATTCACGATCCTTTTTTCTTGGAACTTTTTGTTTTTCCTGAATTCCTAACTAGGGTTACTTGTTCCGCTCTCTGTAAGCTAGTCTCCGACTACGTCGAGATCACAAAATTCAGTTCACTGCTTATTACATTGCTCTATTTTATTTTGGAGAATTTCTTGGAGAAACAATTTTAAATTGGAACCTAGATTCAAAGTGTTAGGTATATAGTGTCGATCGCTTAGCTTGCTCATTTGCGCTTGTGACATTTCATCAGATGCAATTTATTAATGATTGAATGCATAGCTGTAACATTTTCATAACAAAACCAAAATAATGCATAGCAATGACAAATAGTTTGAATTATGAGAATTTGGATATAGTTTTGATTCTAACTCTTGGTCGATGTAGTATCTGTCTTTATTCAGAAAACAATTGTCAGAACTCAATGTATGATTTCATTGGTAGCCTAAAAAAAATTTATAGAGATTGAGTTTTTAATTTACCACATTTCAAATGGAATTTATAGTTTGGCTCTTTCTCTTAATTAGTGACTATATCAAAATGAATTAATTCCGAAGTGAATTCTGTATTTAGATTTAGATAATTGTTTGGAGTGAATTCCTTGTTTTGACTTATATCATAGTTTAATATTATTAAAATTTATTAAACTAATGGGTTCTGCTTTGTTACTAGTAGAAGAATTACAAGCTTAAAGACAGGAGTAAATGGCTGGACCTAGGATTGCTCATGCTACCTTGAAAGGGCCAAGTGTTGTGAAGGAGCTTTGCATTGGCCTTGTACTGGCTATTGCTGCTGGTAGCGTCTGGAAGATGCATCACTGGAACGAACAAAGAAAAGTGAGGACCTTTTATGATTTATATGAAAAAGGTGAGATTAGTGTTGTTGCAGAGGAAGAGTAAAACTCTTGTTTAGTGTCTTTGCCATCCATTGGTTTTTTGGCCAAAACTTTGCCATCCATTATTTTCCATTTCTCTACTTTTTTACTGGCTCTTGAATTCCGATGAGCTGACTTATTTTAAGATTTATAACAATAAATTTCTTGCTGGCAATTGTGGACCATACTGTTGGCTTGCTGAAATTTTATAAAGTTTGATTTCTTTTCTTGCTCGGTTGTCTTACAGCTGTTACTGTGTTACTTGTAAAACGTAAAAAGCTCTTGACAAACATACCGAAAGTAAAATCATAATTTTGAGCTCCGTCAGGAATATGAAAATCCAATTGCCTGCCCAAGAGTTGTTGGCATGCGTGTTTACAAGTTATAACTTGCATCTTACATTGCTTCAGTGCTTCACTCCACGGTGGTTTTCATTGAAAGCAAAAAAAAAAAAGATTGGCTTATATTTAAATTTATTTTGACGAGTGATAAGTTGGACAAGGCAAACATTTTGATAATTTGCTGCTGCGTGCCTATGTTCTGTAAAGTGATGGTTGTCTATAAACGCCTGGCTATAGCCAAATGCATAATAGCAGTCTGTCTGTCTCCTGCTAGTCTCTAATGAGATTTCCTGAGTTGGATAAGAACAACTGCATTTTTTATATTTGGCTTCAATCAAGTGTACTTAGAAGTTCTTGGAATCCGTTTATAAGTTGCAGGAGTGGTTGTCTAAAGCGTGCCATAAAACATAAGATGTTGATCATGAAGTCTTTTGTGGTTCTGATATCTTTGATGTGCTGGCCAAACATTTTGATGATTCACCATAGTATCGCTAGGGTTTGTAGGAAGGTTGTGTACCAAAGTCTGAGAAGAGCTACATCTTAATCAGTATTTCTGGTCCAACGTGGTGACCTGTGACAGGAAAATCAGTTTTTTTTTTATGATTGTTTTAATCGATGGTTTGTCCTGTGGCTGGTGATTGGTGGTCAGTAGCACCAATCCTCTTTCTTGTTACGCTACCTCATTTTGGTGATCATACCACTATTTTTTCCCTGTTGTTTTGGTTACTTGTAGTTTTCAGTATGTTGAAGTCAACTACGTTGAGTGACTCCATCGCAGTCCCAAAATAAGGTAACTCTGCGTATGAGTTGTGTTTTGGAACACAAGAACACGCGATGAGCTGTTTCCCAAAATTGTGATGGACTTAGAAAATTAAAGGAATCTGTTGCCCAATAATCAAAATTAGTCGAGCGTGATTTTTAACTAATTTCAGGACTCCTAGTTGTCGGGTCAAGAATTTTCGTTTACCTTAATTTGTTAGTCAAGAGATGGTTTGGATTTAGACCCCCAGTAAATCGGCAATGATACAGTATGATTTAAGGGCATTAATTATACGCTACTGCAGAAGGATATGTTTTCAAAGTAATCACTCACTCTTGGGAAGATGACCGGTGTATGTGCCATTATTACTATTGTCATGTGGGACTGAGAAGTGTTTATTAAAAGTTAAAGCCCTCTCTGACTGTCTCCACTGCCATCCCTCCCTATAGCAATTAACAAACAACTGAACTAATTCGGGTAATTTATTAACTTCTCTAACATAAGACTTCACTCTGCTTAAACTGTTAACACCAAAATATTGGAACCCGTAAATGAGTTTATGTTTATCCGTCAATCTGAATCCCAACCATCCCTCCCTTTCTGTCATTAGATTCCAACCCATTGGTTTGTATTGTATTACCTCATTTCACAACACTTGGTTGGTTTATATTATGAGAGCGTGTAGATGGACGATTGATATTTTCACGTCCAAACAAAAGATTAATAGACCAAATAGCACCCAAAGGACCAAAATATCAAGATTTTTAAGATGATTTTTCACACGCTCATCCAACAATTACCACAACTTCGCTACAACATATAATATATTATCATTAGCTGACGAAATTCAAGTTGTATTCAATAACCCCATCCATGCATGGGAAACCAAAGCAAATTTGAGAAGTGTTAGCTAAAAGTTTATCATCTTTCTAACACAATAAAATATCTCAGTATGGTTGGACGTGGAAGGCTATAAGTGGTTGTTACAAGATGAGGAGTGTGTGTACATTAAACCTCACAACCCTCATCTATATATGTTATCTCTTCATATCCTCCTGTTCTCATTAAACATCTCTTCAATATTCTTTAGGAGCTAATTAAAAAGGAAAGGGAAGAATGGCAACAATATCTGGTGTGAGCCTTTCAAGCCCCAGACTTGTGTTGAGGGCCTCATCATCAGAGTCATCCTCCCTCCACACCGTGAAATTCGCAAGGCTGCAAATGTGGCCCGCCAAGTTCAAAGCGGGTCGGGTCGTTACAGTCCGACCCGTGCACGCCGCGCCAGAAGGCATATCGGAGAAGGTTGAAGAGAGCATAAAGAAGGCAGAGGAAGCATGCTCAGAAAATGCGGCAGCCGGTGAATGTGCGGCGGCGTGGGATGAAGTGGAGGAGCTAAGCGCGGCTGTCAGCCATGCAAAGGACAAAAAGAAAGACTCTGACCCGCTTGAGACATACTGCAAAGACAACCCGGAGACCGATGAATGCCGCACTTATGATAATTAGATCTTCATATATCATTCATACTTAATTACTCTCATTAAAATTGTCCACTCTTGTTCATTTAGCTTTCTCTATATATATATATATGAACACACGTACAACTATTAGTTAATTTTGTTTGAGCATTGGCCATTAAGCATAACTCATATACCGTCTCATTCCAAAATAATTAGACCCCTTTTGGTATAATTTGTTTGGAAAAAAATGATTTGTGAAGAAACTAAACCACATGCGGGAACGTGATTTAAACAAACGATATTGCTTTACATGATATGACATATTATATGTGTGAGGACCGATAAAAAAATAAGTAAATTAAAAATTAGAAAAATAAGAAATAAGCATATGTCCGTGTGTTTGTGTGTGTAATTTAATAATAATAGATCACACTCCAGAATAGTTGAAACTTCATATCACAACCATTACAATTGGGCGTTTCGCTGTAGAAAACTATGGCCCAGTTCGTTTCCGTTTTGATTATAATCTGTTTTGATTATAATCAAAATAAACATGTTCGTTTACGTTTTTTTCCTGATTCAATTATAATCATGATTCTTAAATAATCAAACACACTCAATTACACTTATACCCCTATACATAAACCTATAATTACCTATACTCTAATACATTCAATCNAAAAAATATAACAAATATATAAATAATTTTATATAAGTTTTTCTCAATTTTTAATTTAATCATTTCTTTGAAAAACAATAGTAGATTTTTTAATTAAGATACATATTTGAAACGACGCAATGCACTGATATATTTAATTTTAATTTTATTAATATTAAGGCAAAACACGCTTTCGTGCTCCTAACGTTTGCGGTGATTTTCAGTTATATCTCTAACGTTTCATTTGTGTTAGTTATGCCCCCACTGTGAAACGTTAATTTCAATTATGCCCTCACCCTCGTTAGTATACCGTTTTTTGGAACTTTTGAGCTTCAATTCGTGTTCATTTAAGTTTGTTTTGATAAATGAGTTTATGGGTACTCATTTTCGGCTCCTAAGGATCAATTTGCACATGGAAATTTTGAGAAAAATGCTTCATTTTGCTGCATTTCGTTTTGGTCCTTTTTGGGGTTCATCGGGTCTGATTTCTTCGATTTTGGGGCTATTTTGAGCTTAATCTTTGAAATTGATCCAAGGAATCAAGTTTGTGATGTCCAAAAATTAAAACTCATATGAAATCTGATTAAAACCGAGCTCAAATCGTGCGAAAATGATATTTTTTTTAGTGGATGATTGAAATTGGGGGCATAATTGAAACTAACGTTTCACATTGGGGGCACAACTGAATAAATGAAACATTAGGAGCATAACTTAAAACTTAAAAGTCACCGCAAACGTTAGGGGGCACAAAATTGTGTTTTACCTAATATTAATTATTAAGTATCATCTTCATTTCTTAAATAGAAAGTAAATAAGAAAAATTCATACACTTAGATATAAATTTCACCAACCATTTCATTTTGGTCAACATTCACAAACCATCTAAATAAAATATGAATTTGCTTATACGTCTACCGACTACCGTGCATCGGGCAAGTGTTTATGGCCCAGTGGCAAGGAATCTAGAAATCTCCAAAGCATATACCACTAGTGAACGAGTGAACGGCATATCTTTCCCTTTCCGAAGAATTACTAAAACTTTTTTTGATTGAGAAGAATTACTTTTTTTGATACATCTATGAGAAGAATTACTAATTACTAAAACTCCTTATAGAGAAAGATCATGGGAATGTAAGTATTAAGTATTAACCATAACGATACGCCCATGGTCTCTATTTTTCTCGTTGTATTCGGCGTAAAAAGACGCTAAAAAAATTCCTGATTCGCTAAAAACGTTATTCAGTCTAGTATATTCATTTCGGTTGAAAATCATTGTACGGAGTGTTCTTCCTCAGATTAATTTTGCTCCCACTCATCGGTTCCAATGTAAACAACGCTTGTAAGATGAAAATATAAGAAGCAAAGTTTCTAGTAACCTCAGATTAATGAAGTAAAACTCATTGACTAAGGCCTTTAATGGCGCCGAGTTGATACGCTTAAAGGCAATAATATGGCAGAAACCACAATTCGGCAATGCAAATGATAATGAAATGTTTTCAGAGACTAGATAAAAAGCATAAAACACAAGATAGTGCCACTAATCCACAAACAATACTTACATAAGCATCCAATAAACAGAACATAAAAATCACTGACAAAAGCACTCCGATTATTTATTAAGAACAACCACTGCCTAAGGGAATCTAACAGACAAATAGAAACCAACTGAACGAAAACTAGAATACATAACACACAGAAACGACTTGTAAGGGGAATGGGACATAAACAAGGAAGAAGACACACATAATCAATGCATGATGAAATCTGCGGATGCTATGATCGGTTGTATTGGAAAAGTAAGCTGCCATGGCTTCAGGAGAGGATCTGGTATCTCAGGGATCTCAACAGAGAGCCCACTGACCTCTTCAGCGATCTCAAGGATAGAGTTCAGAAAACGCAATCGATCGAACAATTCCATAGCCCGAGCCCTCAGGATACCGTTGGCAGATTCCATCTCATTATACGCCTCTTCCTTTTCCTTTATGCTCTGAACTAGCTGGTTGTTTGCACCTTGCAATCGACTGATCTCATTGGTCAGATCTTCCAGTAGCTTCTGCTTCTTCATCCGTGATCGCCTTGCCGATTCACGGTTAGACAACATCCTCTTCCTCTTTCGCTCGTCCATCATGTCAGATCTTGGGTCACCCCCGTCAGATCCTGAGCTTGCTGGACGCTGATTGGAAGCCATTTCCCTAATTATTCGAGGTCTCTCAATTGAAGAAGAACGGGTTCGAATGGGTGATTGTTAGAGGTTAACGGAGATAAGATTATCAGATCTAATGGTCACACTACTAAAACAACAGGAATCGAACACAGATGGGGAGAGATCAAGGAATTGAAAGGTAGTTCATGAGAAAACGTAGAACCAGTACAGAAACACAACAGAGAAGGAGTGCAGCAAACGAATTCGACGCATGGGGTTGGCGTATGTCATAGAAATTCCGTAAACATTGGAGTGATTTGCAAAAGCCTTATGCTCTTAACTCACAAATTAGATATGATCAACTTATGATAACAACCCGAAAACCCTAGGTCTTTAGGTCTGCAAGAGACCAGATTATCAAATACCCGATTTCTTTTCGAAAAGGACGATAATCAAAATGGAAGATGAATCAAAAAAAGATTGAAAGAAGGGAAGAGAAGAAAATACTTAGCTGCAGAATGGAAAAGACGCAGAAGAGGAGAAATCGCAGAACGAGATTGGTGAATAAAATTTTGGTGAAAGAAGGTTATCAATTACCTGAAGGGTAGGTTTTATAGAAAAGGAAAAACGTGGAAAGCACTGCGAAGGTGCGGGTGGGATACGATTTAAATGATTTTTTAATATTCATTTCGCGGAATCTTTTATTTTAAGTAAAAAGCTCAAATTGGTCCTATATTTTTAACCTAAAGTATATTTTGGTCCAAAATATTTTAAGAGTTTCCAATTGATCCTATGACTTACATATTTTTTAACCGTTCACTTTTGGGATCAAATTATTGAATATTGTCATATCTATGTTATTTCAAATTTGAATGTGACGAGTTTAGATTTATAAATTACTTTTGACGAGTATTTTCCCTATTCAATTAGAGTCGTCAACAAACGATGTCAAATTAAATTTCAAAAGTAAATCATTCGTTTCATGATCAAACAACCAAATTTAGTTATATTTATCTCATTTTAAGTCTAAATATAACNCAGAAAAAAGTAATCTAACAGTCCAAAATAACTCATAAAATTGCAAAACAGTCCAGGAAATTGCAGACACGGTCTAAAACAGTTCAAAAATGCAAAAAAGTCCAGAAAGTATTAATTCAGTCCAAAATAGTCCAGAAAATTGCAAAACAGCCCAAGAAAAAGTAATCTAACAGTCCAAAATAACTCATAAAATTGCAGAATAGTCCAGGAAATTGCAGACACAGTCTAACACTTCGTTCTAAAACGAAATTGCAGACTGAATGTGAGATTTTTAATCAATACTTGCGAAAACAAACAAAAGGAGCAAACTTTAGTTTTAATCAACTAAGCAACTGAATATCAAAACCAACTGAAATCTCAAAATCACAAAACAAAATCACAAACCGAAACGAAAATCAGAAAACCTCAAGTGTATCCCAACAAAATCACAAAATCTCAAGCGAAATTGTGCGAACCTATTGTTCGAAATCAAGGAAGAGAAATGAGAGAGAATCAGACGAACCTATTGTGCGAAATCAAGAAGAAGAAGAAGCCGCCGATGGATCTCCGCGACGGCACTGGTGGCTGACACAAATGACGGCGGATCATAGTTGTAGGTTAGGGTTTAAGGGAGAAAGAAGAGGAAGGTCGGAGCCGCCGATAGATCTCCGCGACGGCACTGGTGGCTGACACAAATGACGGCGGATCATAGTTGTAGGTTAGGGTTTAAGGGGGAAAGAATAGGAAGGTCGGTGTGGCCTGCGATTTTGGGTTAAAGAGCATAGTGAAATGAGAGAGATGACAAAAGGCAGAGCTAATTGATGTAGAAGAGGATTGAGAAGTATTTGATATTTGAGATATGAGATTTCAGATATGAGATCGCAAACCAAGCTTTTGAGATTTGAGATATGAGATTTGAGATTTGAGGAGGAGGAGGAGTTGAAGTTCATATCTGAATTCTGAAAATTGGGTGGGAAGAAGTTTTAAAATATTTTAGATTTTTTGAATTAATGTACTTCCTTATATAATAAGTTATTTATTAATTGAATAATATAATTGAGTTGTCATTTAAAAAAAGAAGCTACAATATGTTGTTTTTATTTTTTAAGTAATAGAGAATGTATTGTAATTTGATAAAACTATGAAATTTGAGGAGAGAGATAAAATTCTTTTTGCTTGTTTGTGCTTGGATGTATGAAGAGATAGATGATTTCAAAAGAATTAACATCAAGACGAAAATTTTTAAGTAAAGTATATTTATCTGTTTATTAAAAATATAGGTACATCAAATGAATAAAATGTAATCATTTATTCGTGTTTATTGATTATTATAGCGTGGAAGAATTATCAATGAATTATGATATAATTTAAAATTAATTATATTTTGTAAACATATTCGGTTATTATTTCATTTTCATTGAGTTGTTGATAAGCACAACTATTCAAAAATATGATTTGATTTTTTTTTTCTTATAATTTGTTTAAGATATCTTTTTGGATTTGAAATTAATTTTTAAAATATTTTAGATATTTTGAATTAATATACTTCCTTATATAATAAGTTATTTATTAATTAAATAATATGAATGAGTTGTCATTTCAAAAAGAAAATCCACAATATGCAGTTTTATTTTTTAAGTGATAGATAATATATTGTAATTTGATAAAACTATGTAATTCGAGGAGAGAGATAAAACTCTTTTTGCTTTTTTTTTTTTGGCCAACTAAAACTCTTTTTGCTTGTTTGTGCTTGGATGTATGAAAAGATAAATGTAATTTACTTTTCAATGGCTTGTGAGCTTTGGTGAGTAGTAGTAGAGATGTTTTTTTAACCTGCGAATTATGAGAAATCTTTTCATATTTTTTTTTATTTTAAGTTTATCATATATTATTTATTTCAAGTTGGAATATAACGAGTTTAAAGTCATTATTTTCTTTAGTTGAGAATATTAAAAAATAATATCAACTCGGGCTCAAAAGTGAGGTTAGGACCAAAAAGTAAAAAAATCATGAAAATTTGGTTTCAAGCTTATTTTTAAGTATGATTAGACCTAATTTGCTAAGAGTTCCAATTGAACTAAAAAAATGACTCATTGTTGCATTCGAACTTAAAATGAGAAATATGACTAACTTCGTTTTTTTTTTACTGTGAAACGAGCGACTAACGATTCTAACTGAATAGAGAAAATACTTTTCAAAAGCAATATATAACTTTAAACTTGTTAGATTCAAAGTTGAAACAGAAAAAATATAATCATATTTAATAGTTTAAAATCAAAATAAAATAAATGACAACAATGAGACTAAAATTTTGAACATTTAGGATCAAACTAAACTTAAAAGACATACATTTAAAATGAGTTTCAACATTTGACCAAAAAAAATTATTGAAAAATATTGAAATACCTCCTTTTTTTTCTTAAGAGGAAGAATCAGGATTAACCTTATTTGGGCATTAAATTAGAAAGATTCAGATGTAACGTTTAACTCATTTTAAAATAAGAAATTTAACAGTAAATAAATAAAGTACTGTATACAAATTTCGTCCAAATTAAAATACCAAAAAGTACTAATCTACTTGGTCTAGTAGTCAAGCTCGTTAGGTCAGTTTAAATCACACCTTATATATGCAACAATCAATTAGTGAACGACACATCTTTAAAAAAAAATCAAAAAGTACTTTATGTTATTTTCTTGCATTTGTTAAAGAGATATGCACGACGACGTCGTATAGGGATACTAGCATTTCTTACAGTATCGTCGGTTGAGTTGACTGCTTTCAATTTAACCGGTAAATTCTAAAAAGTAAAAAAGCTCCTTCTCCGGAAGACGGCTTTGCCATCAACCAAAGCATTTCAGTTCACAGATCGGAACAGAAGTTGCTCGGAAGAGATCGAAGAAAAGAGAAAAATGGCGACAGACGAAGTTCCACTGGACGACAAAGCCAAGAGAACAAGAGATCTACTGTCTAGTTTCTACTCTGCAGACCCCTCCATTTCGTCCAACTCCACCACAAACTTGTCCAGCAGATACATCATTCTTGATGATATCAACTCTACCTCTTTCGATCCTGATCACTACATGAATAACCTGGTGATTCTTGTTCTATTGAATCAATCGACGTTTTTGTTATTATTTTCTTATTTCTTATTTCGAATTCGAAACTGATCTCTAGCGTTTACGGAAATTGAGGAAGAAGCTTAATAGTAGTTGGATTTTGAAGTTAAATCACGAAGTTGAGTTGTTTTCTTATGCTTGTATTGGTACATTATGAAGGTACAAAAGTCGAATTTGGATGGTTTACTCCAGAGGCATGTTGAAATGGCGGCTGAGATAAAGAATCTTGACACTGACTTGCAAATGTTAGTCTATGAGAATTACAACAAGTTCATCAGTGCCACGGATACAATAAAGAGGTGTGTTTTTCCCCACTTCTACATATTATTCCTCCCTTATGCGTCTATGAACTTTTAATACGTGAAACAATGTTTCCAACCCCATCTGTCTTACACTATGTTGAAATGACAACCCATAACTCGTTTCTTCTCCTAATAAATGTATGTCTTGCTATGTTTCCTATTACATGGTGTTCCATTTCTTCATTAAAAGTATGATACAATTTGTTTTCCAAACAGGATGAAGAGTAATATCTCGGGGATGGAGGTAAACATGGAACAGCTTCTTGGGAAGGTATGCCTAGCATTAAGTTTACAATCTTTTTTGTCTTCTCAATAAATTAAGACAACAAAATTTTATAGAATACTATTTTTTTCCCCCTCAAATGTAGATAATGTCTGTGCAATCGAGGAGTGATACTGTTAATACTTCTCTTTTTGAGAAAAGGGACCGTGTGGAGAAACTGCATCGGACTTGCAATCTTCTTCGTAAAGTTCAGGTATAAGCAGTAATACACATTTCTGCCTGCACACATCGTTATTCACCCTAATATTCATATTTCTAGGTATCATTCAAGGTTAGCAGTTGAGTTTTTTGTAATGGAGATAACATCGGAAAGCTTGTTTAAAATCTTGATACAAAAATGTCTATATTTGCGTTGTGCCCTTTAACTTCAATTCTAGACGTTTTGGCCCTATGACTAACACACTTTCCACCTTGGTGAAAGAGCAGTTCATATATGATTTGCCCGATAGATTAGAAAAGTGGATAAAATCAGAGGCCTATGCAGATGCAGTCAGGTTCTACACTGGAGCTATGCCCATCTTTAAGGTTGTATGGGTTGACATGTTCTTAAATTGTCAAGTCGTAGCTAGTTTTCTTTTACATTTAGCATTTATATATACTTCAGAAGTAACATTAGCATATATTTCCTATAATGCAATATATCTGTTCCTTTGATGGGATAGCTCTAATTTTTTTTTGCCCTTTTGATAGGCTTACGGAGACTCATCATTCCAAGATTGCAAGCAAGCATCTGAAGAAGCAATAGCTATATTGGCAAATAATTTGCAGGTATATTTCTTATCAGCCAAATTCTATATGGACCCAAACATAAGCCAAAAAACATGAGTGAATGTTTTCATTTATTGTTTTATGTCGAAACTTGCAATATTGTTTCCTTTGTAATATCTAATATTAGGTATTATTATGGCCAAAAAAAAATACTAGGTATTATTCAGTGGTCAACTTGCTTATCTTTTTCTTTTTTAGCAAGTGACTCAGGTGTTCTTAGTTTCTTTCTCAATCTACCATTCGATAGTAATATCATACACTTTACATCAAGGTTTTAAGTTTATATATATATATATATATATATTTTATAGATGAAGGATGTCCTTGACATCTGTTATAGACTCCTGGGGTCAACTTCACTCTATTTTGTTTATTAGATTTGGTAGAGAACCTTTAAATATAAAGGATAAAATGGAATAGTAGAATGCTTGGTTGAGATCTTCTAATGTGAGCTCTGAGAATTATTTCTACTTTGCGAGCCATTAATACCATAAATTTTTCTAATTTCCTAAGTATTCATTTATAAGTAGGTGTTGCGAAAAAAACCAAATTCAGTAAATCATTGTATGTGAAAATCACATGAGAAGTTCACTTGGGTTGATTTTAAATTATTATGGACATGGAGTTTACTTTGTTTCCCCTTTTAAAATAATTAACCAGCTCTCCTTGTTTTCTTGGTATTGGTTAAAGAGTTATTGAAAATGCAGGAAATTAGAAACTCTGATATAATCCTGAATTACAAGCCGATTGTCATTGTGTTTCTGAGAACTGAGATTCTTGTCACCAAGATTTGACATTTTTCTCTCTAACCAGGGAAAGCTGTTTTCAGATTCTGAATCCATGCAAACAAGAGCTGAGGCTGCAGTGCTCCTCAAGCAGTTGAACTTTCCGGTTTGTACTGGTTTCTTTTGTCAAAATTTCTTGTAATGCTCCTATAGTCAAGTACAGAAAAGCAATTGGCATATGTCGATTTTTGGTTATTAGCTTAAAATTAAGTGTAAAAAAGTTGAAGGCTGCCTTTTAATACATAAAATTCATCTGCTGCTTGCTTTTTGTGGAGAATTTTGAGGACCAATTGTATGGATGAAAATATTAGTGAACTATAATAGGCGTTGTTCATTACCGGTAGGTGGAAGACTTGAAGGTAAAGCTGCTTGAGAAGTTGGAACAATCTCTTACAGACATTCAACTTAACCCTGAAGAAATAAACAATGCTTCAATGGATCATTCTCCTTTTGCTTCTGCTCATGAGGTAAGTATCATCATAGTAGTATCCTGTTGTTTAATATATATTTTTTCTATTAAAAGAGGGTATTGACATCCCATCTTTGGCTACTTGAGATGTTGTTCAATTCAAGTTTGCACTTATTTGATGGCTGATGAAGCTATTGCTGGTGCCATGTTATGACTCTGAGACTTTGGACTTAGTTTTTTGGGTAATAGTATGCTTTCAGTATAAATATCTGCAACTACATATATTTTTGTCTTTTTCATAATATAGGCTGCTGTTCGAGAGTTTGTGGAGGCAGTTCGTGCTCTTCGAGTAATATTTCCTGATTCAGAAAAGCAATTGGTTAATCTTGCTCAAGACTTGGTTACCAAGTTTGTATCTTCATTTACCACATCTTTATCTCCTATACAATTTTCAAAATGTGTAATTTTTCTTTCTGGAATTTTGTTAGGCACTTTGTAATCACTGAGGAATATGTGAAGAGGCGAATTTGTGCAGCAGATCTACTTGGGATTCTTCGTAAGCTGCTTTTTGCTATTATTTCAGTGTTTTTCTGCTCTTGACTTTTTTACTTCGAGTCTCACCTTGTGTGTGAAATAATGACCTTTGACTCACTAGTCAACTATCTAGTAATTACATTTCAGTGTATTGTGCATGTAGTATAATGTAGTAAGCTTGGTTTATTTTACTATTTCAGTAGTAGTAATTCTAGGGTTATGAGATCAGAACTAAGGTAATAGAAGAGGCTTTAATTGAAACATGAAGAAGGGGAGGTGTTAGCATACCAGTATTTTATATATTATTATTAGGAATAATATATGTAACTGTTAGTAAGTTCTGATTCTGAAGTATTATTATTATTATTATGTTATTTTTATGTTGGGCAGTTATTATGTGTGGTAGTTATTAGAGGGTAGTTATTAGGAAGTCTATATATATGTGTATTGTAAGTTGATGATGAATTGTGAATGATATGATATTTCAGAAACTGTTTCTCTCCCTCTCAAGTATGGAGATTCTCCTCCTTGAGTCCCTCTCTCTTGAATCCTAGATTCTGGGGTTCTAACAGGAGGCAAGCAATGGGAAATGAATCAGCTGAAGTATATTAGATGTGAGTGAAAGTAAGAAAGAGGAAATAGGAAAGAGAAAGATGTATGAATGAAATATTAAATCTCCACCATCCATAACTCATACTTTGCATACTTCAACAGATCCATACTTTAGCAGATCCTCTCTCCAAGCAATGGTTTTGAGGTTCTAACAATCTGACACACACAAGTCAATCTCCTGTGTATTTAATAATAGACAAAGACAGGTCATGTTTAACACGTCAGTATGTGTAGTGCACTAAAGTACATGTACAACTGCACAAGGCAATAGGCAGAAAATATATGATATTTCGTCTACTTATTCAATAGTATGGAAACACTATCTTTTGACCATTGTTCTTACATTTTGGATGTTATGTGTATGTGCATGTCAACGCCACTGTTTTCCCTTGACTTATTCAATAGTATGGAAACACTATCTATGGTGTTATTTTTGACATGATCAAATCGAATTTCTACTTTTTTATTACCCTTTTTTGATTTCTTGAAATCTTTAATCACTCATGATCTGTTACAGGAGTTGTTTGGAATGATGTGCTCTTGCTTGATGATGTCTTGCCGGAAGCGGCTCTCTCTGACCAAACTCTTGAGGTCCTCCTCTAACATTATTTGCTAAAATTTGATTCTCACCTGTGGATGTAGCTTTTCAATCCCCCTCCCTATCACATTCTCCTTTTATTTTATTTATTTTTTAATTTCAACCATAACCTTTATTTAAAAATAAAATTTCAGGCTTCCAAGGTTACTTTGAAGCTGTATGTTAGCAGTGCTTTATCTTATCTTCTGCAAGATATATCAGGTTAAATCTATAACTATGTTTGTGGAAATTTCTAGTTTCTAGTTTCAACTTAAATTTTGAAATGTTTATTCTGCCACACTGACATTTTTTTATTGAATCTAAATCAACGCAAAATATAACACATTATTTGGTCAGGGACTCTCTTCTTATCAAGATAGATTAATTATTAGTGTATATACGCATAATTAGGGCTGGTGGGGAATAATTCTCTATGGAAAACTGTCTTGATAACTCTCTTCTGACTTAGCTTCCATTTGCTAGATTCCCTCTTAAGAGTCCTGAAAAAGGAGGGAGTGGAGGATTACTCTCTGGAAGTTGCTCTAGATACTAGCACAAAGACAATTCTACAAGGCAACACAAATGTATTGCTGGTAAGTAAATTTGCCTGATGGGTAAGTATAGTTATGTGGGTAATGATACAAAACACATGGTAGACGGAGCAACTGAATTTTCTCACTAGAATTTGACACGATTTTTAATAAAATATGATTAAAAAATAAAAATAAAAACAAATAAAAAATAACAGTGGAGAGAGAAAGAAACAACTTCCTGTCTCTGGCCAGAAGAAAAAAAAAACAAAACAAAATCATTGACTCTAGCACTCAGGTGTTTTCTACCTTTACCCTAGTTATATTTATGTATGTACGTGCATAATATGTCCTCGTTAAGATTTCCTTATTACTTCTGCTTTTTCTTCATTTAGGTTTCATAATATCATGCTTTTTATTTATCATTGTAGGACTTCCGCAAAATTCTAGATGACAGCTTAGGGCTGCTCGTTAGATTAAGAGAGATAATCATTGATACGGTTCAAGAAGGATGTCAAGACTTTTTCAGGAAACTTGAGGATAAGTTCCTTTTGTTTTCAGGAAGAACTATAGCTTCAGCCATTCAAGATCTTGGTATGACAGAGGGAACTCAAGGTGACAAAGCTTTTGCTGGTCTCATCCTAATATTAGCTCAGCTTTCTGCTTATATTGAACAAACTGCCATACCAAGAATTACTGAGGCAAGGATTTTGCTGATTGACTTATCTGAGATTCCTGAATTTGTGTTTTGTTATGTGGTTAGTTTTCATTTGTTATCCTTAGGATATGCCTTTCAGAGATCCTTGTCTTTTCAGGAGATAGCAACTTCCTTTTCTGGTGGTAGTGCTAGAGGAAATGAATATGGACCTGCCTTTGTTCCTGGAGAGATCTGTAGGAAATTTCGGTCAGCTGGTGAAAAATTTCTGCATCTGGTAATTTATCAATTTCATACGCGTGTGCGCGCACACACACACACAGAGGCACTTCCAATATGCTTGCAATTTGTATGAGGCTATGAGCATATGAGGAAGCTTGACTGGCTGCACCTTTCTTGTTACTATGTACTATTTTTTATAAAGTCTTTGCAGGATGTGTTGTGTTCTGTTTTACTTCTACCTTTCTTCATCTCTTTTTTAAGTTTAGCAGCATTCACATATTCTTCATTTGATTCTTTTCAGTACATAAATATGAGAACTCAGAGAATTTCACTTCTCCTGAAGAAGAGGTTTAACACACCTAATTGGATTAAGGTCAGTTTTATACGTGCCTTCATTTCAGATTTATAAGACAATGCATAGTATTAAAATATCTGGATTCTAAAGTTGTTTCTCTCTGCACAGCATAAGGAGCCAAGAGAAGTTCATATGTTTGTTGATTTATTTTTTCAAGAGGTTGGTATACCTGAACTTCTTTAAATGGGTTACTCCATTATTGATATCTTTCCAATGGCATTAGATGATTTGAGTAATGTTCTAGAAAACTACTTTTATTGAATTTTCATTATCAGCTAAATAAATTAGAATTTAGTTTCTCATACCCTCTTTTCCAGCTTGAAGTGATAGGTAATGAGGTGAAGCAGATTTTGCCTCAAGGTAAGCGCAGGCACCGCAGGACTGATAGTAACGGAAGTACTGCCTCATCAAGGAGCAATCCCTTGCGAGAGGAGAAATTGAGTAGGTCAAATACTCAGAGGGCCAGGAGCCAGCTTTTGGAGACACATCTAGCTAAACTGTTTAAGCAAAAGGTGGAAATTTTCACAAAAGTAGAATACACACAGGTAGTGAGTAATAATCATATTTGTGAGTCAGATGCTAAAATAAATGGCTATAAATCAAGTTCTCAGCGTTTGCTTGCAAACTGCAGGAATCAGTTGTTACAACCATTGTTAAACTCTGCCTAAAAAGTTTGCAAGAATTTGTTCGTCTCCAGACTTTTAATAGGAGTGGATTCCAACAAATTCAGTTGGATATTCAGTTCCTAAGGACTTCTTTGAGAGAAACAGTTGAAGATGAAGCTGCTATGGACTTCTTGCTTGATGAGGTTGCAATTATTCTTTTTTTTTTCATACTCAGGATTTTTAATTTCATTTGTGTATCCATAAAAAAAAATCATTTATATCGATGGTAAAGTCTTCTCTTTTCCTAATCTTATTCTATATGCATCTGCATCTTCGTATTTTTTGTTTTTGGGCCACAGGTGATTGTTGCTGCGGCTGAGCGCTGTCTTGACCCAGTTCCTTTGGAGCCTCCCATACTGGACAAACTTATCCAAGCTAAGTTGGCGAAAACTAGGGAACGTACTTCAAATTCTCCATGACATTTTATTGTAGTGGAAGCAATGATCCCATGGACCTTTCTTATCTCCTGCACATATTATGTATCCTTCTGGATGAGTTTTATAGGATATCGAGCTAAAGAGAAGTAAGTATTTGCCACGGTATCTCCTAACATTCTTTTTGTAGTTAATCATTCAGATTTTTGTTGACTGCTCTCTCTTGTAAAATGTGATAGTCAGCCTGACTCTTTTTAACTCTTTAAATCATTTGTAAACTTCATGTCAGGTTGCTACATTGTTGTATTCCTCTCGTTGCTGTGAGGAAATGTCAACCAGAGGCGAGAAAGTTACACTCATCAATGGCTTGATAGATTACCTTATGTTTTTTTTTTCTTTTTTTATCAATTAATGTTATATATACTTTTAAATTGTGTCTGATTTTTTTTTTTCTTTTTAGNTTTGAGCTTACTTGCATAAAATGTATACTCACCGGGAGTCGATGATGTAATTAATTTTGTCTTCAAACTTTATATCAATTGTCAATTTCGTTTATAATTTTTTTTCTACAATCAATTTCGTCTTAATATTTCATATTTTTGTTGGTTTTATCTTTTACTCTTACTTTAGTCAAATATTAACGACAGAATTTACGTGACTAATGATATGTAATGTAAAATTAGTAGACAAAAAAACTTAAATCTTAACTCAAATTGAAAATATGATGCAATCTCTCGTTAATTTATTGAAAGAAGTTTGTTAAAAGACAAAATTGATCAAAATATAAAATATTGGGGAATAAATTAGTGCGGCCAAAGTGCGAATTTGGTCCTGTAACTTTGCTCAAGTTCTTAAATCAGTCCTATAACTTTTTTTGTCTCGAATTTGGTCCTGTAACTTTGTTCAAGTTCCCAAATCAGTCCTATAACTTCTTTTGTCTCAAATTTGGTCCTGTGTCTTTACTCTAGGACCCAAATCAGTCCTATATCTTTTTTTTGTCTCAGTTTTGGTTCCATATGTTTTGAAAACTTCCCACTGTTAGTCCTCCGTCTATTTTAAATTATAGTTTAGTCCTGAAAACTTCAAATCCCTTTCACTTTAGTCCCTGACTATCAAAATGAAAGTGAAAGAGCATCCCTGAAGATTCTCAAACCTTATATCTTGGTTCCTAATCCATGAATTCTTCATGAATTGGAATAGAAATGCAAAAACAACATAAATTAAAGCAAATTACAGAGGGGCCAAAACTGAAAACGCAGAAAATTTAAAACTCACCGTAAAATGCCCCAAACTCGCCGGAAACGAAAATGGCCGAGAAACTCAAGAACTCATAAAAAAATCTCAATTCTCACTGAAATCTCACTCAAATAATCGCCCTCAAATGCTTTAAAAAAAGAATTTTCGAAAATTCAAACTTTTGAGAAGGGAGGTGATAGAAGAAATGTAAGGGATTTCATAACTTCTCTCTTGGAATCACCAAATGTAAGGGAATCTTCTATCACCTCCTTCCTCAAAAGTTTGAATTTTCGATAATTCTTTCTTAAAATATTTGAGGGCGATTACTTTAGTGAGATTTCAGTAAGAATTTGGGGTTTTGGATAAGTTTTTGAGTTTCTCGGCGATTTTCGTACATTTTCCAGTGGGTTTTAAATTTTTTGCGTTTTCAGTTTTGGTCCCACTGTTATTTGCTTTTAATTTGTGTTTTTTTTTTTTGCATTTCTATTCCATTTCATGAAGAATTCATGGATTAGGGACCAAGATGTAAGGTTTGAGAATCTTCAAGGATGCTCTTTCACTTTCATTTTAATAGTCAGAGACTAAAGTGAAAGAGACTTGAAGTTCTTAGGACTAAATTGTAATTTAAAATAGAAGGAGGGCTAACGATGCGAGGTTTTCAAAACATATGGGACTAAAATTGAGACAAAAAAGATATAGGACTGATTTGAGACCTGGAGCAAAGATACAGGACCAAATTCGAGACAAAAAACGTTATAGGACTGATTTAGGAACTTGAGCAAAGTTACAGGACTAAATTCGAGATAAAAAAATTATAGGACTGATTTGGGAACTTGAGCAAAGTTATAGGACCAAATTCACACTTTGGCCAATTAGTGCTTTTGACAAAAAATTAGGAAAGTTTTCCTTACGGCGTGCCCACTCACAGCGTATCAACGGCGCTGCTCCTTTCCCGCCAAAAGTCACAACATTATTTATCATTTGGCGCCCAAAACTCCCCAATCCCAATCTCATTCTCATTAGCCTAGTTTCTTTCCTTTGAGTTTTCTCACATTTTCAGCTAAGAGTTACACTGCCTTCTTCGCTGAGTTGAATCATGAAGGACCTCGACTTCGATGCAGACAAAGGTGAACCCTTTCCTTCCTTTTCTCTGCGATACGCTGTGTTTCCTTTCTTTTATGTTTCTCAACTTTGGTTAAATCGATTTGCTCATTCCGTTTCTAGCTCTGGCAAAGGAGTTTCTTTCCAACTTCGCAGATGCAGATGGTGCAGCCAAATATATGAACATTTTGGTGAGTGTATTTGATTTAACTTATATTTTTTTTCCCTCTTTGTTTTTCTACATTCACGCATGAGGTGGAAACCCCAATTTTCGATTGGTCCCGATAATCCCTGGTTTTCTATCTCTGTCGTGGAGTAGAGAAAGGAGGGTGAATATTAACCCTAATTTGTTTTTTTATCCGTTTCAGCAAGAAGTTGCAAACCACAAAACTCGAGCAATCCAGATCGATATCGGGGACTTAATTAATGTAAAGCCTCCTAGTCTCCCTCTAAAAATTACTTCTCGTTTTGTAAAATGCGGGTCTGTTCCACTATTATCATCCGTTACCATTACAAAAAAAATGTTCTGTAATATGTTTTCTTTTTGGTGTATCAGTACAAAGATTTAGACGAAGATTTTCTCAGACGTGTAACTGAAAATACTATGAGGTATATTGATATTTTCGCCGATGCAATTGACGAACTCATGCCAGAGCCCACTGAGGTCTTTACGGACGATGATCATGACATACTGATGACTCAGAGATCTGACGAAGGTGTGGAAGGTACTGATGGTTCAGACCCGCTTCAGAAGATGCCTTCTGAGATCAAGCGCTACTAGTAAGTTTAACTTGGAAGCCATATTCCTCACTACGCATTGAATTTAACAATTATTCTTATCACGGCCTTGTGTAATCTGTGTGCGAATTAGTTTTGTTTTAGCTGTACTAGACACTTTGCTCATAATTATCATTTTTACTGAGACTGCAACGTTCAATTATATGTTACACTTATTTGTTAGGTTTAGTTCATCTGCAATCAGCTTCTGGAATTGTACCTAAGCTTGCATCGAGTGAAGTGATTTCATTGTGTCTCTCTTTGAGACTCTTTAAGTACCAGCACTCTGATACTCAATAGTAGTACTTTGCCATTTCTACCTTTTCTTTATCTTGATTGGTGATATGTGACTAAAACACCTGTTTCTTCCCCATGAAAATCATTGATAATTATGCAATTATCATAATTGTGTGATGTTGGCTAATTTTGTTTCACGTATTCCAGTGAAGTTTATATTAGAGCATCTCCAAAAGGACGACCATTTACAATTAGGGAGGTGAAGGCTTCATATATTGGTCAGCTTGTAAGGATATCTGGTATTGTTACACGATGTTCGGATGTTAAACCATTGATGCAGGTAGCTGTATACACATGTGAGGATTGTGGTTTTGAAATTTACCAGGTAATTGAAGGGAGGAATGCTTGAATTGGTGTATTTGGATATACTGCAGATTGAGTAGAAAGAAATCTCTGGAAATAGAATCAAACCTACCACATAAAATTTACTTCCCATGATTTATAGTAGTACCTTTCAATTTATAATATTTACGTTCTTCTACTATGAACCATTTGCTAAGATGTTAACTGAGGATACTAAAAAGTATTTTTAACCAAACTCTTAAGTTTGGTATTTTTAAAGTTTGTTTGGACTTCTGTGACGAAACAATGGCTCTTGACATTGTTGCTTTCTTACTCTCTTATTTAGCAAGTAAAAGCCCGAGTCTTCATGCCTTTGTTTGAGTGTCCTTCCAGACACTGTAAGATGAATCACAATAAGGGGAACCTCATCCTTCAGCTAAGAGCATCGAAGTTTTTGAAATTTCAGGAGGTTTGCACTTTACTCTGGTTCAGTCATCAAAACATATAGTGGGAGGAATCTATTTTTTATCATATACTTTTGTGTATGAAAAAAATGATTTCTTTTACATAGTGTGGCTTACAATTTCCAATTTACTTGACTTGAGGAACTTTTGACATGGTCAAATTGCAGGCGAAAATTCAAGAATTAGCTGAACATGTGCCAAAAGGCCACATTCCCCGAACAATGGCTGTTCATTTTAGGGGAGAGCTTACAAGAAAGGTTAGTATTTCCTGCAAATACATACAACCTAGTTAAAAATATAATCTCATTTTTAAAGGGTAGTTGGAGAAGATATGGTTGATTTGTCCTTACCAGCATGTCTTCACTAACAAAATAAATAAGATAACCCAAAATAGTTGGATACTTTACTTATTGAAGCTTCTGCTGAATAACTTTTCTGATACTGTTTATAAATCTTTGCCCGCATGTTGAACATTTTCAGGTAGCTCCAGGTGACGTTGTTGAAGTATCTGGCATTTTTCTTCCCATACCTTACACTGGTTTTAGAGCAATGCGTGCTGGCCTAGTTGCTGACACTTACTTAGAGGCCATGTCCATTTCACATTTCAAGAAAAGATACGAAGAGTAAGTTGCTTTTCAAATCTTAGTAAATATAACTGGAACCTTTTGCGACCCACTTACAGTTACAGTGATTTATCCACTCCTTAGTCCTTCACGTTGCAAAAAGATTAAAATATTGATTATATGAGCTGATTCTCATGGACTTGCTCATGTGCTGCTTACTGTATGTGCATAGTTGCATATTGTAAAATATGGCTTTAATTCTATGGAAACCATGGTTTACCAGATTAGTAATATTGTGTGATGGCTTGGGTACTTGAGTGGAAATGACATTGCTGCTTATATGTTGGATTCTGTCACAGGTATGAATTTATAGGAGATGATGAAGTGCAGATTTCAAAATTAGCTGCAGACGGTGACATCTACAACAAGTTGGCTCGATCATTGGCTCCTGAAATTTTTGGACATGAAGATATCAAGAAAGCGCTGCTTCTTCTCCTTGTTGGTGCTCCCCACCGGAAGCTAAAAGATGGGATGAAGGTAAAGGGCAATGTATTATTGAATTACATAGGGATCAAGACATGTTGGAGAACTTAGTATAGATTAATTGTCCTCTACCTTAGAGTTGTTTATCTGTTATGAATATGTTGCTTTCAATCAGGTTTGTTATTATTATATATTTTATCTAATTGCAGATAAGAGGAGATTTACATATATGTCTGATGGGTGATCCTGGTGTTGCCAAGAGTCAGCTCCTTAAACACATAATCAATGTAGCACCAAGAGGGGTGTACACCACTGGCAAAGGAAGTAGTGGTGTAGGTCTAACTGCTGCTGTTCAGAAAGATCAAGTGACAAATGAGATGGTTCTGGAAGGTGGAGCGTTGGTAATGCAAACTTCTTTTTGTTTGCAGCAATTCCTTAAATTCAGATTTCACTTGTGGAATATTTTGAGCTGAGAAAAAGCAGTTTTCAGCCATATACGGGGGTCATGATTGAAATATTCTGAATTCCAGGTGCTAGCAGATATGGGCATTTGTGCCATTGATGAGTTTGACAAGATGGATGAATCAGATCGTACAGCTATCCATGAAGTTATGGAGCAGCAAACTGTTAGCATTGCCAAGGCTGGGATAACTACATCATTGAATGCAAGGACTGCTGTCCTTGCTGCAGCCAATCCAGCTTGGTACATCTTTTAGCTCGACTGAGCTTTGTTGGTTGCTTTGTTTTCTTTTGGCCAATTTTATTTGTTGTTTCTGTTCCTTAGGCAGAGTTTCAAACTATATCTTACATAAAATAAACACTAGTGCATGCCCGAAATCTAAATTTAATCATTTTTATGAGAAGGGGAAGATATGATTTAAGAAGAACTCCAGCTGAAAATATTAATCTACCTCCTGCCCTGCTGTCAAGATTTGATCTGCTGTGGTTAATCCTTGATCGGGCTGATATGGACAGTGACCTTGAAATGGCTAGGCATATTGTATATGTCCACCAAAATAAAGAATCTCCTGCACTAGGATTCACTCCTCTTGAACCATCTGTTCTCCGGTAAATCCATATTTTCTGTTAAGAGTATTATTAACAGTTCTCATCATTAATTCATTTTCATCAGATTTCCCTGCTGGATTGTTCTTGTTTTAGTTACATGGTTAGTTTGACTGCTCTTTTCATTAGTTTTTACCAACTAAATTGTGCTTTGGTTTTATCTAGAGCATACATATCAGCTGCAAGAAGATTATCTCCTAGTGTCCCAAGGGAGCTACAAGAGTATATTGCCAGTGCATACTCCAACATTCGCCAAGAAGAAGCCAAGTCTAATACTCCTCACTCCTATACAACTGTCAGAACTTTGCTCAGCATTCTCCGCATATCAGCTGTAAGCTTTTTGTGTCATTCATTTTCTTGTTGGCAACTACAAATTGCTTTAGCACTGGACAACCAGTTCAGACCAGTTGAAGGGAAAAGAATCAGGCATAAGGAAGTCTAGACCCTTGGGATTGATTTTTTGGTCATCACTTATCAGTTATTAATGTTTATACTAAATCATATTTCTTCTGAGGTGCTCTGTGAAACTGATTTAGGTGTTTATTTATTTACTTCAAAGAACTGTTTTACTTACCAGTTCGATGGCCATCTGTAATTCTTAACAGGCACTAGCAAGACTCCGATTTTCAGAAACTGTCGCTCAGAGTGATGTGGACGAGGCACTGAGGTTAATGCAGATGTCAAAGTTCTCTTTGTACTCTGATGAGCGTCAAAGATCTGGTCTGGATGCCATATCTGATATCTATTCTATACTGCGAGATGAAGCTGCTAGAAGTAACAGGAAGGATGTAAGCTATGCCCACGCACTCAATTGGATATCAAGGAAGGTGAGTTTACACTAGGATTGAACCCCTATTAACATGTAGTTTATAATGACTTCCATGTCAAACCTATGAAGCGATTAAATCAAGCTTGATTGCTAGATTAAGGAAAAGAAATAAACAGTTTATCAATGAAGAACATTTTGTTTCATTTAATCAAGGGCAGTGAAGTTTAACAGGCTTAACATTTCTAATTATCCTGAGAATACATCAGTAACAGAGTAACGGGGGTGAATTGATTGGCTTGTCTAATCACTTACAGTTTATGCTAGATCGTTTTTCAATCCTATGTGGAATTTCTTAGGTTCTGAGAATGCAATCTTCGATTTCTAGTTGGCGCAATGGCCTTTTGGGCCATATTTTTAAGACCATATTAAAGCTTGAGGATCATAATTTTATTGCTGTGTTAGCTAAAGTAATGTCATCTTTATTGATAAGACTGATTTTTTTTTTCCGACTAGATATTATCCTCTAATTGCACTACTGGGTTTTGTACAGGGTTACAGCGAAGCACAACTAAAAGAGTGTTTGGAGGAGTATGCATCATTAAATGTCTGGCAGATATCTCCCCACACTTTTGATATCCAATTTATTGATGCTTGATGCACTTTTGTTGCATTAAAACTGGGATTGAGGCTATCCGTCTTCTCGAAGAGGGTACAAAGAGTTCTTGGTGGATTGCATTGAAAATTTGAGTTCACTTCGTGTTTGTTTGTGATGTATTGATGGTTAGAATTGCATATATTAAAACATTTATTTGCTACAGTTAGGATTACAAATGGGAAGCCGGATTCTGTTGCATGTAATTGTAACATCTAGAACTAGAAACGTAGATCTTTATGTGTACCATGCTAACCTTTAGCTACATTGGAGTTACGTCTCTACTATTTGCTAAAATTTCTTATCTTAATTATATGCGGGTAAGCGTCTAACTATATTTGGTTCCGTTCGGGATGTCAGACAAACACGTACAATAGGGATTCTATTTGTGGAATTGGCATTTGTGTCCTAACTATATTGCATTCTTCCTACAGTTGATAATATAAGGTTATTCATGTTTCTTATCACTTAAGTCTTGTAAATGACCTCAAGACAATGAACTTGGATCCCTCTAAGCTCCGCTCCACTTATTAACTTGTTAAAAATTATTCTCTACACTTTGGAGCCTTATTAGGTATTCTTGTTATGCTTCAGCTGGGACAACTTAGAATTGGTTTCCACTTCGATATCCCACATAAGACAATCTTCTACCTCATCATCAAGAATACTATGAAAGTTCCCAAGCATGCTGCTATACTACCTACAAATTGATATACAACAACTTGACATCCATTTCTCTGAGTCTAGCTAAACATACAAAACTGTTCTTTACTAATTACTATCCAAAAAAAAAACACAAAATCACGTCTTAAATTTATTAAAACTATTCTTGGTGGGAAATACTCTGCCACGCAAATTCAAAATACATGACACTCCACGTAGCTAATGGAAAAAGTGTGAAGGAAGAAATAACCATATTGTCAAATTATTCAAAGGGACTTAACTCATCAAGTTCAATCCAGAATTAGCCTAGAATTGGAATAATAAATGAATAACATGCAAGAAATATGATTATAATGACAGAATTCTTTACGAAAGAACTTTTGTGATAAAGTCAAAAGAATGTTCTCGGCCATAAGGGAATTTGGAATTAAATAATTAATAATGAGAAGTATCTTATCTATTATTTAAAAAATGAAAATTTTTATAGAACGACATTCATAATATGTCGTTGAGATTAACACTATCTAATATATAAAGGGATTGTGAGCCTCATTATCTCAAACACTAGTTAAAATTGTATTATCTTGTGGGTGGCAAGCGACCTTACTAACGGTACGCCTAAATCACACAATAAAAACGATGTATTTAAGTATATCACATAATTAATAAGCATATAAAGTTCTTGTCCAAAGGAAGAAATTGTTTATAAACATCCCGTTTCAAATTGGAATTGATCTAAAAATATTGTGTCCGCTGCAATGCATATAAGATATTGGTTGATTTAAAAAGATAAGTTAGCTGTTTTTCAATCGTATATTTTAGTCTTCATTAAACACTTTTTAATTTAATCTCTTATAAATATGTTTATTATTAGTATTAATCTTTTCATTTAATCTCTTAACAAAGTTGATAATATGAATTCTAAACAATATTAAAGTGCAATGAATTATTATTTCTCTTCTAAAACACTATTAAAGTGCAATGAATCATAGATATTTTTTCAATTTGGTATAATGTTTCTCAATTTAATTTCCCATAAATATGTGTTAATTTTCATAAATGTTTTCCTAATAAGATAGGTTAAATAAACGGCAATTTATATTTAATTTTTTTTATATTTGTTACTGTATATTCTTATAATTAGATTTTTATTAAAAGTTTAGAATAAAGTCAATAAACACAATTTTTTTTAACCAAATCTCTCAAGTTTTCAACAGTTATTGTTTTCCCAAACACGATATCAAGTGGACCGAAAGAAAAAAAAAATGACGTTACAAACGGATCACGGCCCGATCCATCTGTGAAAAGACAAATGCAGCCTTCGTTAAATATACACTAGAAGTCACTCTTCGCAAATGATACATGGGGGCATATTTGTCATTACAAGGAGCGCACATTTATTTACTCAACCAAATCCCGATGTGCTCAATTTGATAAACTTCCTTTTTCCCTAACCTGCACCGCCTGCCTGAAACAGTGAAACGGCTCGAATTTTTCGCGTTTTGCGTATATAATACATTTTCTCCCTACAAAGAATTTTTATTTTTCCATTTCCTCCCCATTATTAAGACATATTTACACAAAAATTGTGCGTTTTATATGTTGTAAATTACAGTTAACTCCATTTTCGTTGTTGTCCCCTGCGGCTGCGTCAGCGACATCGGACACCGAGGAAAGAACGCACAAATCCGACTTGATTAAACCCCAATTTCATATAGGATTAAAAATAAAAGTGGCAGCTTCGGACAAATCATCTTCAGCTTCAAGCATCAAATATAAATTCTTTTGAAGGCTAAGTGCGTTTTGAGACTTGGAAGGGCCTAGGCTTCAATTTTCTCTGCGACAGCTTGCTACCTCTGAATCTTTCTTCTTTAGGTAAGAAGCCCTAGATAGGAAGCGAATCGATTTTTTTTTTACCTTTTTTAGATTTGCTTTAATGGTAAGTATTTGGTAATTGAATATCGTATCTCTTAATTGAAAATGCTCAAAGATTTAAATAACCTCCATTGGATTCGGTGCTTTATTTTCAGTTGGCTTTGTTATGGACTTGGGTGACTTCGGAGTCCAACCTATTTTCTTAGCTGCTTTACCATCTTGATGCAATTCAGAGGTTCTTTCGTCCACTTTGTTTCAGTTCTGCTGTTTTTCATTTTTGGTTCTATATATTGTCTTGAATAGCTTCGACTGCCTTTCACCAGTTTGCTTATGTATTGGCTTTCGAAGCATTGCAAATGACATTTATTTCATTTATAGATAAGCTTACTGGACTTACTGCAGTTTTGATGTTTCAGTTTTCCTTATGGTGGGTGTTTAATTTGTTGTCTTGCTCGTACTAAATATTCAAAGTTAAAAGGAAGAAAACACCTCTTGAACGGCCATGGATTTAGTGGAGTAGAGATTGAAAACAATTATATAATTCCTTTATTCCTTTGTTTGATTGCTTAACTATTATTTTGCAGATCTAGTAGAGACATTGACTGTTATGATCAAATCGTTCTGTACTTTATCTTGATGATACTTGCATTTGTAATTACTCAAAAGGCCTTCTAAAAGAAAGAATGAGTATTAACTTTAATAAAATTTTAACTCAGATTTTTCTTCTGGTTTCTTTCCTTTACCAGGCCTCTATAGATACTGTAGTTTCTGGTTGACCCAATATGAAAATAGAGGATCTAGAATCCAATGATTTCTGTCAGAATTGGTTATGATGTCCCCCTCAAAGCCCCTGGTTCCTTATAAAAAATAAGCTAATGATAAGTTTCTGAGGAAAGGAAGACTAACTTAAACAAAATGAGACTTCTACGAAAAAAAAAAAAAAAACTTGAACGAAATGAGAAGTAATGCTTCAAGTCTGTTATATTCAAACTCCTGAAAGCGTTGACTCAATGCTTCATAATTTCTTTTTTCAGGGGATAATCTTATATTTCACTGGATTGAGATAAAAGTTGATTTGGGTCTTTGGTTTCTTCCTTTTCTTGTGCCCCTTTGTTTGTGGACATTTCTGATGATTTGTATGTAGCTCTTATATCAGCTTATCTATCATATAACATCACATATTACCTTAAACAATAATTATCAAGGGAGCCATTATTTAAAAATAATTTATTTTAGAAGCTATCTATCATACATGCAGACACGGTAGTATGGTACTATTGTAATTGAGTTAGTGATTGCAATTTTGCATTTAAATCATTTTTGTCATTTAAATGTTAGGGTTAACCAATTTCAATTTTGACAGTGGCATTTAAATAAACTTAGAACTGAGATTTTATTCTGATGCTAGGATCCAAATGGGGCCGGGTGAATCTAAAGCCATTATGATCATGCCAAACCGGAATCTATCAATTACCTTTTTGAGGGACTTTATATCAATTACCATGGCTGGTCTTTGATTTTGTCTCTTGTCTGTTATGAATTTGGTGTATGCCATGCTTTGTCTGCTTATAGTATTGATGATTGATTGATTTCTGAGTGTGACGACTTATCAGAAAGGAACTTTGTTCTCTGTTTTAGGCTTTTGTCCCAAACATGGAGTCACGAAAGTGCATGGCCTCAGCTGCTGCGCCATTGATTAATGTGGCACCTTTAAGCTTTCCAAATCAGGTGGATGAGATGACTCGATCTTGTAAGGATAAAGGAGCTACTGGTCTTGCTGTTGACACCAATGTGGATATTGACCTCAGAGAAGTTTACTTTCTGATTATGCATTTTTTGTCTGCTGGTCCATGCAAGAGGACTTTTGGACAATTTTGGAATGAACTGTTAGAACATCAACTCCTACCTAGAAGATATCATGCTTGGTTTTCAAGAAGTGGTTTGCATAGTGGGAATGATGATGATGTTGATGATGGCATTTCTTTCCCTTTGAGTTACAACATATTAGTGGATAGGTAATTCTGTTTATTGTTTTTTGAAAAAATGTTATTCACACACTCAGACGATTTGGTGGTAAAATTCATTTATGCTGTACTACAAGTAATAGGTATGTAGCATCATGAATAATATTTTAGACAAAGCCCGCCACTCAGATATGTAGCAAGTCTTTGAACTACTCTTTTTTTTTTTTTTTTTTTNTTTTTTTTTTTGGTTGCAAGGGAGTGGGGGGTGTAGAACACTTTTTTTATATGTTTTTTGAAAGCTGTCTCTTTAAGTTAGTAATGCCTCCTCTTAATATTACTTGCTTGGGCATTGATTATTGATCATTTGTGTTACCCTAAGGTATTCTCACATAGAAAAGGATCACTTGGTAAAGCTTCTGAAGCAATTGATGCTGAATGCAGCCCATCCTTTGCACAGCAAACTTGAAGGAAGTACTCCTAATGCTGCTGACGTTCCTACATTACTTGGAGATGGGTCCTTTTCTCTTCTGGACAGTACGTGATATGCTATAGTAATCTACTTCCTCTAGTAAATCATTTGATCTATGTTCTCAAAGTTTAAAATTTTGGTACACTGGTCAAATATCTGTTGAAGTGAGATGAATATAGTTTTGTTGCAATGGTAGTTGATGCTTTGTAAGAATTAATAATTGGAGATATTAACATCTAAGATTATGTTTTCTTCTTAAAATACTCAGATTTAAGAAAATTTATTTTTGGTCTTACTCCAGTGAAACTGGTTACATGTATAAAAGGGGAAAGTCCCGGGACTGTTAATATTTGAATACTTGATCTGATAGTTGTTCAGGCCTTATATTTCTTTCTGGTCTTCCCTCTTTGCAAGTGTAGTACTGACCTGAAGGGTCTATCTGCAACTCTGCATTTTAGATATCTCTTGTTCTTGCTATGTTTATTTGGTCCCATATGCATTGTGAATCACAGGACATGGATATCTGATCACTTCAATGTTGGGGTGTTTGTACTTTGTACAGTTGATAGGAAAATGGCAGAAAAGCAAGCTAGGCCTCTTCCAGGTTACTTGCGTTGGCCACACATGCAGGCTAATCAAGTACAAGGGCTACTTTTGCGTGAAATTGGAGGTGGTTTCACAAAGCACCACCGTGCCCCATCTATTCGCTCTGCATGTTATGCAATTGCCAAACCGTCTACTATGGTACGAAAGATGCAAGCCATAAAAAGGTTAAGGGGGCACCGTGTTGCTGTCTATTGTGGTATGGCTTACTCTTTTGTTAAACATGCTATTGGATGGTGGCTTTATTGGGCATGCCATTAATACGCGATTGTGTTCATTTCTTTCAACTGAAAATACTCATAAAAAGAGATTATGTAGATGAGATATCAACGAAATTTAATCCAATGCTTATTGATGACTTTGAAGTTTCAATTTCTCTTTCTAAATTATTTTATGATAAATCTTGAGTGATTTCACCTGAAGTTGAATGTTGATTTGAAGGTTAAAGGTATATGGATGAAAACTTTTTGTCTTGCAGCTATATTTGACCGATCAGGGAGATATGTTATCAGTGGTTCGGATGATCGTCTTGTCAAGATTTGGTCTATGGAAACTGCATTTTGTTTAGCTAGCTGCCGTGGCCACGAAGTGAGTTTAGTGTATCGTTCACGAAAGTAATTTGATAAGTTTGTTTTTACCCTTAAATGTCATTAAACCTTTTCCTGTCAATATGTGGATTGAAGGGTGATATTACTGACTTGGCTGTAAGCTCAAACAATGCTTTGGTAGCATCTGCCTCAAATGATTTTGTCATTCGAGTGGTAAGTAAATGTTAATCTTTGAGTTCTTCTTGTATTTCTTGGCCCACTGAAATATTATCTGCTTTACAACAGTGGCGATTACCAGATGGCATGCCAATATCAGTTTTGAGGGGTCATACTGCAGCTGTTAACACTATCGCATTTAGTCCTAGGCCCGGGGTATACCAACTGCTATCGTGAGTCCAATCTTTTATTCTTTAGCCCTATGAATTTTTTATGGCTTGAGAATCTCATTGCTAGTCTTTGCTAACTACATATTAAATCAAATCCTAAGAATCGAATGATTGCATAATATTTGAAACTCTTTTTTGAAGTTTCTCTCTCTCTCTCTGGGGTGGGGGGTAAGCTTTAGCTTTTATGTTGTGATTAGTTCTTATTATTTGAACTTCACATCAGGATAATAATGATGATGACAGTATTATTATCAATGTTGTTGTTGTTACCCTAAGTTTAATTTACTTTATTTGTTACCTTCAAATGTCAAATTCTGTGGGTATGTTTCGATATTCATTTTAAAATCTTAATTAAACTGTTACATTAATATAGTTAACCATTTCAACTAAAGTTATTTCCCTTTTCTAAAGTTTCATATATTGTGTGTAGTGTTTTACCATATCTTCTACACATACCTTTTGTCTCAGAATAAAGTTTTTAGTATTTTTATGAGGCATGTAGGTCATCAGATGATGGATCTTGTCGAATATGGGATGCAAGATATTCACAGTGTAATCAACGAATATACCTTCCTCGGCCTTCAGATACTGTAACTGGTCAGATCTTTGTTTCTAGTGCTGTCATTCTGTCAACAGGTCAGGCCTAGATCTGGATATGGTCTGAGTGTTATCTTTAAGTACTTCTGTAATTTTCATATCTGACTCAAACCAAATCCTGGAATTTGGGATTTCTAACCAGATTGGAATTTCATTGTCATCTTTCTGCTGATTGCAAGTTCAGATGTACAATTGCGAGTCAATGGTCTCTCACTTAAACATTCCAGATCATTAGTCTCACCTGTTGACTTCCATAAGTACTTTTTGTGTTCTTGGTTATTCTTGATTGCTTATAGAATCGTGAGAAAAATTGTAAAGTTATTGCAGGGAAGAGCAATGGTCTACCGACCAATTTACCTTCTTCTAGTAATGGTCAACAAAGCTCTCAAATACTTTGTTGTGCATATAATGCAAATGGAACTGTTTTTGTCACTGGTAGCTCTGATACTTTTGCAAGGGTATGTTTACAGCGGATTTATCTGATAGGTTTTTATAATTCTTCCACTAATGCTTTTGGCTATTACTTGTTTAAATGTTACATCTACTCAGATCTATTAACAGGGCTACTATTATTTTCAGGTCTGGAGTGCTTTTAGGTCCAATTCAGATGATTCAGAACAACCAATACATGAGATGGATTTGTTGGCTGGCCATGAAAATGATGTTAATTATGTGCAGTTTAGGTTGGCCAGTCCTGATTATATCTTCATTTGTTAATTTTTTTGTTTTTTTGCGTTTAAATATTCATTTTCCTTTCCAACCTCCTTACGCAGTGGTTGCTCTGTAGCTGCCAAATTTTCAACATCTGACTCTTTGAAGGAAGATAATATCCCGAAGTTCAAAAATTCATGGTCTATATATATTTTGAGGCTTATCACTATAGTCTGTAACTCTTCTTGATGTAATATACTCCCTTCACTAAACTCGGTGGTTCTGGTGTCATGCATCATATTTTTAGGTTTTGCCATGATAACATAGTTACCTGCTCTCGAGATGGAAGCGCTATTATTTGGGTTCCTAGATCTCGTAGATCCCATGTGAGTTTCTTTAATTAAGTTTACATGGAACTTCGTTGTCTTTTTCATTCCTTGGCATTTGCCTCTTCTGGGGAACATTTGTGAAGTCTAACAGAACATGACATATGTTAAGATGTAAAAAAAAGCCATTTGTTATGTTGTGATTAGAGCACATAATAGCAAAGCCATAAAAATTGCATCTAAGGTAAGTAGTTTATGTTTATAAATTCCTATGTGGCATGCAGTTTCTTTTTTTTTTTTCCCCTTTCTTGTTAATGGTCCAAAAGATGTGAAATTTTTAGTTTTCCTTATGTCATTTTAGGGAAAAGTAGGACGTTGGACACGTGCATATCATTTAAAAGTGCCGCCACCACCTTTGCCTCCTCAACCTCCTCGAGGGGGTCCAAGGAAGAGATTTCTACCTACTCCTCGTGGTGTCAATATGATCGTGTGGAGCCTGGACAATCGCTTTGTGCTTGCTGCTATCATGGGTAATTTACTAGCTAAAAGTTGGGCATTCAACAGGGTGGGAAAGTTAGACTATTTCAACTCATTACATTTGGCTAAATTAATTAATCAAGTTTGAATTTGGCTACTCCTTCATGGAATACTAAATTTTCCTGAAGTAAAAGCTTGGCTAGCGACTATTATTCATATAATCTTTTTACTAGTGATTTCTGTTGTTACCTTCACCATGTCATATCCTCAATACACCATTTAACATCTTTAGTCATTTATCCTTGCATTCATTACAACTTAGGGTGAGCACCTCCGTGTCTTTTTGGTGGAAAGTTTATTAATCTACAATCTAGGTGATGGTGGTAAAAAGTTTTGCATTTATTTACTTTCCTTTTTTTTAAAAAAATTGCAGATTGCAGAATATGTGTTTGGAATGCAGTTGATGGCAGCTTAGTACACTCTTTGACTGGTCATACTGCATCTGTAATCTCTACACTCCCTCTCTCACCTTTTTTTTTGGCCAGGCTAATTAGCTCAACTAATAAACTATAAAGCATGAACACATCTATCTTTAGGCATATCATGTGTCCAACACTTGACGAAACATTGACACAGCCATGACATTGTCAACACATTCCAACACACATACGGATGTGTTAGAGTAAAAAGAATATATTATTTCTTGCTCAGACACAAATGTAACTTGACGAAAGTTCTTTCTGAAAAGTGACAAAAGACTAAAAAAAATTTCCATATTTTGCAAAATAACCTCTTTATTAAGATTTTAACTTTTTTTTTTTGGATTTTTTTGGCTACTATCAAATGCAACTGCAAGTTTTGGTTAGTGTAAAGTGCATTAAAATTTAGATAATAAAAAGGAACACTTGATCTTTTTGAATAATAAACTTTACTAAGGGGGTGTTTGTGGGGTGTTTCATGACATTTTATAGTTCAAGGGGTTTTCTACGTAATGAGCAAAGTTCAGAAAGGCTTTCTGCATTTTAGCCTTTAAATAATATAAAGAAAAAACATTTAGTTTAGTAGATATGATTTGATTTAGAAAATAATAATCCAAGATGCTTAATATATAGAATATTGCCAATTGTTTCTTTTTCTTTTAGTGTTTCAAGTGTCCATGTCAGTGTCTATATTCCATAGCTGATAGACAAGTTCAATTCTATTCGTATTATTCATATTACCTTAGTTTAAGTCATCCTTTGGCAACTAATTTCTTGACTTTTCCATGTTTGGTAGTCTTATGTTTTGGATGTTCATCCTTTCAACCCTCGGATAGCTATGAGCGCTGGGTATGATGGACAAACAATTGTGTGGGATGTAAGCTTCTAATATTTTAGATCTTTAGATCTAGTAAGTTCTTCACGAATGATAAACTGAATGATGATTCTGTGTTATCATCCATTTCCAGATATGGGAGGGTGTTCCTATTCAGACATATGAAATTGGGCGTTTTAAGTTGGTTGACGGGAAGTTTTCTCCGTAAGTCTAAATAGAAGTATCTATATTATTTTTGCTAGATTCTTATTTCCTTTGAAAATTGAATGCTTTCTTTTTATCATACATATAATTACTGCCAATCTCTGTTTATGACTTTTTTCTGTCTGAAGATTTCGGTTTATTCCATAATTGGTAACGGTAAAAACATAACTTCTCGTGATTTGCATGTAGAGAAATTCCTCTTCTCTCACCTCAGTGCACCTTAAATAATTCAGATTTCAGAATCTCATTGCATTTACTATAGCTTGCTCTTGTACTGCTCTGCGTATTTAAGCTGATCAACAAATACTTAACTTTGGTGTCACCAGTAGTGATTCTTGGGCTCTGTGTTTGCGTTGAGCTTTCATTTTAAAGCTTGTCTATCTTACAGCTTCAAAATAAACGTGTTAAGGGTTTATGCTGCTGTATGTTTCCAGTGTGGATATTATGTGCTCAGATACTTTATAGCAGATCAACTACATGAGCTTTCCATGTCACTGATAGCTCATCTTGTATATGTTCTGATATTGAGTAAGATATGATTTTTCATTGCACAGGGAATTTATATACGGTTATAATGAATTTTCATTGCACAGGGATGGAACGTCAATTGTGCTCTCCGATGATGTTGGTCAAATTTATTTTCTGAATACAGGTCAAGGAGACTCCCAGAAGGATGCAAAATATGATCAGGTTTTCAAATATATCAACACTAGTTGCCCTCCTTTTTGCTGTCTGTGTTTGTACCTTAACAAGTTTATTTATGATGCCTTTCTCTTGATTTTATCGCAGTTTTTTCTTGGCGATTATCGGCCTCTTGTACGGGATACCCAGGGAAATGTTCTTGATCAGGTTTCTACTAACCATTATGCCACTGTATCTTTACTTGATCATTTTTAATCATAATTGAATTCAATATATATATATATATGAGAGTATGAGACATTTGATGCAGGAGACTCAACTAACACCATACCGAAGAAACATTCAAGATCCTCTGTGTGATTCTAGTATGTTTTGGCTCCTATTTTTCAATATCTAGACTATTTTGTTAAGATACACAGTTCCTTTATGAAAAATTATACTTCAATACCAGGTATGGTGCCATACCCAGAACCTTACCAGAGTCAGTTTCAGCAACGTCGCCTTGGTGCTCTTGGCATTGAATGGCGTCCTTCATCAATAAAGTATGCTGTTGGACCAGATTTCAGTTTTAGTCAGGACTACCATGTGATCCCCCTGGAGGATTTGGAAAGAATGTTTGAGCCGCAACCAGAGTTCATAGACGCCATGTTGTGGGAGCCAGAAATTGAAATTGGAAGTGATGATAATGACTCAGAGTACAACGTAAATGAGGATAATATCAGTGAAGCAGAGCAAGGGAGTGTGAGTTCAATCTCTTCCAGTGATCCAGAGTGCAGCGGAGATGATTGGGATGGCCTTCGTCGATCAAGAAGGAAAAAGCATAATGTTGAAGTGAGTGGTATCTTTAACTGCTTTAGACTAAGTCTTTAATTACTACTCGCCACCTAACCTAATTATCTCACAGGTGGAGTCAACTTCTGGAAGGCGTATTAGGAAAAGGAATTTGAATGAGTGTACTCCATCTGGAAGTAACAGAACTAAGAAATCAAAAACCAGCCGGAAATCATCCAAAAGGAAATCCTCCAAGGCTAAGACATCAAGACCCCAGCGGACTGCTGCACGCAATGCTCGTAATATGTTATCTCAAATGGATGAAATATCTACAGATGAGGAAGATGTTGATCCTGAAGATGACTCATCAGACAGTTTGCAATATTCAGATATTCCAAGTGAGCCTGAGCGGGAAATTCAGGACAAGGGTGAGGAACTTAAACAACCACCTCTTGATGGGCTTGCTGATTTAGTTAAGCCCCCTCCACATTCGGGGTCACAAGCTAACAATGCAAATAGACGGAGGCTGGTTCTTAAGTTTTCACTTAGAGATTCCAAGAAGAATGTGTCTTCAGAGGATATGAGAAATGCATGTGACACTCAGGCTGATACAGTATGTCAATCTTCTAGATCCCAAGATAGCACTGAAAAATCTACACGAGACAGAAGTTCTATAAACCCAGCATTATCTTTTACTGATGGGACTGCTGGTCTTCCCCAAAGCCACATCAAAAGTGAAGATACCGATGCAGTGCAAACTGAAAACCCTATAAATGATCTAAATGGATCTATGTGTGTAGAGGGGAACACAGTTCAGTGCAAGGAACAGAAGATAGACGCACCCAGATCAGCAGATGCCATGCTGACTAATCATGTATTTGATGACATAGAACAAAATGCCAATGGGTATGTTAAATTTTGAATAAATTCCAAAATATTTTAGGTACAACGCCTTTTTTTGGAAGAAAAGTAATTTTGGGATACTCTTGTCTCAGAATTAAATGTTTTCCATCCTTATTTTGCAGGACATCGGAACATTTAGTGACCAGTGAATTAGAGGCAATGAATAGCAAGTGTCGCTTAAAGCTTGCTCATCATTCGAATGTCGGTGACTCCTTGGCTTCTGGTAGTGGTAAGTTGAACGGTGGTAACAAAAACATAGAGGACTCACTGGAAAGAGATGAAGCTGCTCACAGCCACTCTCCTGATGTCAAAATGAAATCACCTATGAAGTCAATGAAACTAGTTCTTAAAAAGAAACAGATTTCAGCAGACACTAAAAGTCCTTGCAGACTGAAGTTTGTTAGCTCTAAGGTAGACCCAACGGTTGCTAGAGGTGATGTAAACTCTGGAGATTCCTCATTTATGAGCACTAATCTAGGTACAGAAGTACCTCGAGAGGGTGACAACAATGAAAAGATAAGTTCCCAGCTGTTATCACGTTCATATACCAACAAGAAAAAATATGATCAGACCCAACAAAGGGATAGATCGTTTAAAGGTGAGATCAATCCAGATGCTGGTACTGACATGGAAGAGAATACTTCAATTGTCAACAACCACCCTGATTTAGGACTTCATCAATGTGATGCAGTGAGTGATCCAATACGTAGAGCACGATCTATTAGGTTAAAGAATGAGCAGCCAAATGGCATGAACCTAAGGATTAAGATTCGAGGTGGCCAAAATTTGAGAGGGACATTGGATCAGGCTGAATCTTCCATTAAAGTGTCTGATCAACTTGAAAGAAGATCAAGGCCTGCTAGAAACAAGCAGGGTGGATACTTTGAGAATGATTCTGATATTTTAAATCATCAGATAGCGAATCCCCATGTCAAGAAGTTGTCGTGGCTTCTGCTGTCAGAGCATGAAGAGGCTTACCGTTATATTCCTCAACTTGGTGATGAAGTTGTATACTTGAGACAGGTAGTTTATGATTGTTTGGTCTTATAGCTTCTGGTAGTCCTATAGTTTCTGTAACTATTTCTTGGTTCATGTATTTTTCTTTTTCTTTGGCAGGGTCACCAAGAGTACATAGAGTCTTGTCAACCCTATGAAGTTGGTCCTTGGAGGTCAATTACAGGAATTAGAGATGTTGAAATTTGCAAGGTTGAAGAGCTTGCTTACGCAACGTTGGCAGGTTCTGGGGAGAGCTGTTGTAAACTCAAACTTAAATTTGTAGATCCTTCTTCTAATGTACTCGGAAGATCATTCAAACTAACACTGCCTGAATTGATAAATTTTCCGGATTTTGTTGTTGAGAAAACATGGTACGATACTGCCATGAGGAGAAATTGGTCCCCAAGAGATAAATGCATGGTCTGGTGGAGAAATGAAAATGGGGATGGTGGAAGTTGGTGGGAAGGTCGTATTCTTTCAGCACAGGCTAAAAGTAATGAGTTTCCGGATAGTCCTTGGGAAAAATATGAGATCAAGTACACGACTGATCCTACAGAAACCCATCGGCACAGTCCATGGGAACTGTATGATCTTGATATACAATTGGAGCACTCTCACATTGACCATGAAATCAGAGATAGGCTGCTGTCTTGTTTCTCTATATCAGACCACAAAGTGAGTAGAAATCAAGTCTTTATGTCTTTCATTAAACTAGGCTTGTTGGTTAATACACACAACTTTTCGATTCTGATTTACTAAATTAGGAAAAAAATATTTTGAGAAAATGAATGAAATGGAATGTCTACCTCATTTTGGTTTTTTTTCTTGATCCAGCATAGTGAAAGTATCCAGGAATTGAACAGAGCAGCAGAAAAGTCGGACTTCCTAAACAGGTACTGAAGTTTTTTTTTTTTTTTCCAACNAGTTTTTTTTTTTTTGGCCAACGGTACTGAAGTTAGTTTGTATGTTAAGTGGAACTATAAAATTCAAATAACTTTGTCAGAAAAACAGGACAGATTTTTTAGTCCTGTTCAGGTGAATTCAGGACTTCATTTAGATTTCTAATTCATACTAATAGCAAGCAAATCAAGAAAAGAAAAATTGCGAAGAGAAAGGACTGACATAAAAGGGTAAAACAATATTCAGTGCAAATTTAACAATTTAATGATCTGTTATCATCTTTGGATTTGTACCACAGGTTTCCTGTTCCATTATATCCTCAACTGATTCAATCAAGGTTGAAGAATGACTATTACCGAAGTGTTGAAGGTGTTAAACATGATATAAGGGTGATGCTATTAAATGCTGAGAGTTTCTTTATCAAAAATGCTGTGCGGTTGGGCAGGATGAAGCGCCTATCAGATTGGTTTAGTAGGAAACTTGAAAGGATACAGAAAACCTAATAGAAGTTTTATAGTTTTCTTGAATTTTATTCCATTCTTTAATCCAATTTTGGGGAATCAGTTGGTTTTTAGGGAGTGGTTTCGTAGAATGGAGATGGCTACAGTGGTGGTAAATATTAGCGGTCAAATGTGTATATGTTGACTCATCTCTTTAGATGTTGAATATTTTGGCAATGATAGAGATGAGCATTTTTGCCCTTTTACAGATTTGAAATACTTTGGTTTCCTTGCTAGGCCACCTCTAATGCGGAGTTCATAAGAATTTATTTGAGAATGATCGAAAGTAAAGTAGTCGTATAGTAACTATTTTTCTTGCATTGGCCTGTCAATTCAACAAGGTGCTACTTTACTTTCTTAGGCCCAGTTCGTTTCCGTTTTGATTATAATCTGTTTTGATTATAATCAAAATAAACATGTTCGTTTACGTTTTTTTTCTGATTCAATTATAATCATGATTCTTAAATAATCAAACACACTCAATTACACTTATACCCCTATATATATACCTATAATTACCTATACTTTAATACAATCAATCGCCCATCACAAAGGGCAAATTGGTCATTTACTTTAATATTGGGCCAGTTTGTAAATATTTATTCTTGTGTTGGGCTAAATTGATATTTTTCCCAAATAATTTAGGATTGAATTTCATATTTTCACCTATTCCAACTCTTTCTCTATCTGTGTTCCTCTGTTCATGCCGATGAAGATGAAGACAAATCTGGAAAGTTGGGATGATTCACACAGGATGAAGATGAAGACAAATCTGGAATTCCTTCTCCTTCTTAATCCATCCCACATGCCCCACCACTTTTCCCATTCTTTCTCGCTGCTTTGTTAATGACTGCCACATTGGCTCAAACTCTGTTCAAATCGCCTGTGGCTTCTCCATAGAAGGCTAAATCTCTGTCTTTCGCAGCGACTCCATCGACGAACGTCCCGGTTTCCTCTCATCATAAAAGTGGACTTGCTCCTTCTCCATCATCCCCCGAGTCGCCGACTGAATCTCCAGCGTTCACTCCCTCATCCATCTCCACCACACCATCGGAAGCCCCAGCACGAGCCAAAAACGGTGTCGTTCTGAACAAATTGAGCATCGCCGCCGGATCTGCTACCATTGTGGTTTTCGCCACAGCTTTGAGTGCTGAGCTTTCTTTTTTCTTTTTTGTCTATTTTGAATGAGTGCTGAGCTTTTCTTGTATATCCATTGAGGATTCTGGATTCAATGATTTCATTATTTCATTATGTATTGATTTCCCATTCTATTTATTATTGCAATGAATCGAGAGAGAGAGAGAGAGGGAGAGTGACGAGAGAGAGAGGGAGAGATGAATCGAGAGAGAGAGAGAGGATGAATCGAGAGAGAGAGAGGAGAGAGATAGATTTATGCCAAATTGGAAAAAAAATTCGGGTCCGCGTGCGTTAATTTTTTCTCTCTCATCTAATGCGAATCGGTGCACCGATTTGCTTAAACGGTGCACCGATTTTCTTAAACGGTGCACCGTTTTCGTAGGCAAAAAATGAAACGGTGCACCGATTCGGAAAAACATCCCCCAACCAACTCACAAAAATAATCAAGATTTCACGTTTTTCAAGGCAAACAGTAACATTTTTGTTTTTTTCCACAACAACAATCACATCCAAACACACTTTTATTATAATCAAATCACACCTTACTTTTTCTAACTTTTTCTTCCATTTATACCCCTATACAATTTATCAATTTCCTTACTTTTTATCCACCTACCACAATCATTACATACCCATTTTAATAATTTCACACAAATAATCAACAATCATCCAAACACCACTACAAAAATAATCAAATTTGATTATAATCAAAACATGATTATAATCAAAACAAATTTTAAAAAAAACGGAAACGAACTGACCCTTATTAAATAAAATAATAAGTGTGAACCGACATGCATTAAACCCAACTCAATTCAACTTGAATATCCCTAATCCCTATATAATAGCTATGAAATCATGTGTTAATAAGAAGAAAATTAAAAGAGAAAAAAGTGAGCAATTTAGTAGCTATTTAAGTGAACTACTTAATAAAAAAGGAAAACATATGTACATAAAACAAAATAAAAATATTTTGACCTCAAGTAAAAAAGTGTTTGTATATATCATCAGGGACGGAGTAAAAAGGGCCAATAGGGGCCATGCACCCCCCCTCCCCCAAAAGAAATTTTATAACATATAAATTTACTTAGCATATTAACACCATTTCACCCATAGCATTTTATAACATATAGAAATTCAAGTATTTATCATGATAATCAGAGCTCCACTCACTTGAAAGCTCAGTGTTGAACTAAAAAAAATGTTGTATTGTAAAAGAGATGAAAAGGAGTGCCGTTTAAGTCAAGGTTTTGATCTAAAAAGGAGATGATGATGTTTAAGCAATTTGGGCATTATTCTCATTCACTGATCATTTAATAATGCCAATGGAGGGATTGTAAGTTGAGATGAGATGAGAGTACTAATAGAAATAGGGCATGACATGGGCCTCAAATAATGATGGATCCATTATTTTCCCATCAAAAGTCAATCATGCTGGCCCATTCTCCTATTTCTGCAACCCTTTTCAATGGATCACCCTATACTCGGGCCCATCTGGCCCACAAACTTCACTTTTCCTACAGGCTACAGCTGAAAACCCTTTTTTTTTAGTGGACATAGCTGAAAACTATCATATTATTATTCCCTGTCAAATATGGACACTTCATTTTAACAGCAGGTCGCCGTGTCAGATACGTGTCGATGTCCGACACCCGTACGATACCCACACGACACATATTCATAAATTTCAAAATATAAAATCAATTTTTTGTAATTTTATCATGACAAACAATAGAAAATAATATCATATATAACATATATTACGGATAGATATTGTAATTTTTAAAATTTTCATCAAAATTTATGAATTTTTAATTATTTATATATATAAATATATGTCGTGTCATGTCGTATAATTTTAAGAATCTAGCGTGTCAGTGTGTCTGTGTCCGTGTCAGTGTCCTGCTTCATAGATTATTGCTAATCCTAAAGTTTTTTTTTGTTACACAAAAGTTTAGGTGAGTTGGGTCCCGGGGGCTCACCAAGGTCATGACATGCCTCCATAGTGTATAAGCACTTACAAAAGTACTTACAGATCATCTACCAACAAGGCCCTCACATCAGCAGCGATATTTGAACTCATAATTTTATGGGTTATGAGTTGATTCCTTACCCACTAGATCAATCTTTATTGACAATCCTAAAGTTAAATAGTAAGAACTTGTCTACCTTTAGTTAAATATCAGGAGTTCCATGCATTCCATGTTTTGGATATGAAGTAGTTTTAAATTCTTAGACCATTTGTCTCGTTCAGCAAGTTACTTGCAGAGAAAAAAAAATAGTTATTATTATTAACGATGGATACATTAAGTAACGCTTAGTTACTAAAATATATATTATTGTTAATTTTCTATTATTATATGTAGGGATATTATTCTTATTCTCCATATTTTATGTCATATTATAATAATGCTTCGAATTGATCTTAGTCTTATGAGTCAATTTCAAAAAACAAAACAATGTTATTTAAAATACATTCAAGACTTTTTAAAAATTATTAAACATGATATAAACTAACTGGTATATATATATACTGCATTGTTTGTGGTTATATATAGTTGTATACTAGCCTATATGCAACTATTTATGGATGCAAAGTTTTTATTTTAATGCTTTTAATATATGCATTTTTTCAGAATTTAAACTTTCATTTTGTGTTTTACTTTTGCAACATGAAAATGTGAGTGAAGTTAAGAAGAGTTATATGAAGAAGGTATATATATATATAGCATGTGTTGAGGGATAAGGATAAGAAGAAATGGGAAATGTTGCTTTTTTTTGTATATATATAGAGGAATACAAAAGATTGAGAAAAGGATATATCATATATACAGAAGCTTTGTAACTTCCATTCCTTCCACCACTAGCACATGGCTATCACGTGCTCTTCCACCTCTATCTCTATGACATATTCCTATTCTTCTTATCCACTTCCTAATTCCCAGAAATAAAAAAAATATTTACATATTTTTAAATTATAAAATATTTTTTTAAAAAAATGAAACTCAATGGGATGATTGATCAGATCTCCCTTTACATATAGCACATGCAGCACCTCCACTACACTACTCAAAATTTGAGGGTGAAGCTATTATTATTTGACCTTAAAAAGATGACATTTTTTAAGTTTGAGTTTTATCCAATATAAATAATATTTTTACTTTTGCTAAATCACCAAAACTGGACAATTTTTTTTTAACATTTTCAAGCACTTATTATTAAGTTCTTTAACTTACAACTTCTATAATTTTTGTGAATGCCAAAAAGCTATCAACTTTTATAAGAAATTCAAATATTAATCTTTAAAAGAATTAACTGGTACGTACATTCATTAGTTCTTAAAAAAATTAAATAATATACTTCTCAATTTATGAAAATGAAGAATGAGCATACTATTTTATTATTTTAGGAACTAAATTTAATATATGATTTGATTTTAAAAATATCATAATTGTCAATATTATAGTCTTTGAATTTAAGTTAATTTGTTTATTTTTAAATTTAAAAATTGAATTATATATTTTAACTATTTAAAGAATGATTTATTAACTGAATTTCAGTATATTTTTGTGCTTACGTAGTCTGAATCATGTGTGTATCTGACACCCATGATTGTTGGGTGTGCAATTATAATTGTAAATTATAATGGTGAAGGAAGGTCCTTACAAACTCAAGTTTCAAAGTCGTACACATTCTAAATTCCAACTTTTCTCATCCTTCACCAATGCTCACACTCATACACGAACACACTTTAATTTTTTTTTTTTCAATGACTGAAAAAACAGGCGACAATAATCTAATTAATTAATATTCCTAATCTGTGGGCAATACAAACTACAAAGGTTTTAAAACAGGCTTTGCAGCTTTAAACCATGTTGGGTTTTGGTTTTTTAAAGCCGACCGATCTAGCTTAATTAATTAGTAATTTTAGAACTTAATTAATATGGATCAGTTCATCTCGTTCTTCTTATTAGCAATTTCAAATTCAACAAATGTACGTGGTGATAAATTGAGAGACAAATCTTGAATTAGTTTTAAAACTTGCCAAGGTTTAACTTGGAAAATATTGTAATTTATATTATTTCAGGCAAAAAAAGTAATTAATATTATTTAATACATCAAAATAAATCTGTTAAAACTCTATATTCGTTTTATTTATTATGTAAATTGTATATATGTTTAGTGTATAAACAAAACAATATTATTTGGAAAACACTTTTGGAGAACATCAATTATTTATAGAAGCAATGTAAAGGAAGATCAGCTTAAGAAATAAGAACAAAATTTGGTGATTTATTCACTTGATTGAGTAGGACATATGGAATATATTAACTTAGAACTTAGATTAATCTTTATGTTAAAAATGTTATTGATATATATGTCAATAGGAGAAACTATACTCTTTTTTATCCCATTGAAAAATGCACTGGTCAGAGCAATGTTATAAAAGTAGGGGGCCAATAATGGAGAAAAAATAATTTATTAGTGTAATGTAAGTATGTAACTATAGTAAATTCAAAGAATGTTTGGGCCAAAAATAAAAATCAAAGAATGTTACTAATTTTGTTCAAAATAAAGAGAAAAAAAAAAATAGAGAGGCGTATGAAGTGGCAGAAGTGAGACGGTTGGATGTGATGGATGGCCTTGATCCATCAAAGAGAAGCTGCATATCTGGAAAAAAGAAAAAAGAAAGAAATAAAGAAATAAAGATTATTTTACAGTACCAAAATAACATTTGTTTGGTTAGAATGAATAATTGTCATTTGTCCAAGTATAATATTGAATATATGCTATTATTTATGGATTTTTTTTTTGGCCTGAATATTATTTATGGATTTAATATCCAGACTTCATGGGCCTAGTTGGTCTTGTTTTGGTCTCTTTCCAATGGAGATAGAAGAAATTTCAGTTCTTGCTTGATGCAACCTTTTAGACTTTTCTGTACCCAACAGTATTTTAATTTAATTTCAAAAGTTGATTTATTATTAAATTTTGTTAATAAAATTTTATATTTTGATGTATTTTATCATTTGATCATATTTTATTTAATAACTTAATGGCAAACTTTAGATGTAAAATTTTAAGAAATAATGATAACAGAAATTGACGACAAGACCAATCTTGCAACATTTGTCATTTGTATTTGACCAAAATGAAACATGGGTATTAAATTCTATCTATCTTATGTTTATATAGTAGTGACTAATGAGTAATTATTAGTATATAGAGTTCAAAGTGTATTTTTGGTTCCATAATATTTGTTTAGATCTCAATTTAGTCCCATAACTTTTTTATTGCATTTTTTTCTCATATCTTTACAAAAAGTTACAAATTTAATCTTGTATCACTTTTGGCCTCATATATTTTGGTCAGATTGTAGAATTAGTTCCATATCTTTCTAAAAAGTGTTTCTGCCACCTGACCCAAATATATGAGACTAATTTTGTATTTGACTCAAAGATATGAGATCAATTTTGCAACCTTACCAAAAAAATATGAGATTAATTAAGGGTGAACAAAAATCCAGTGACCCGAACCAGCCCAGTTGATTTTTCAATATCGAGCCAGGTTAGGTCTCAGGTTTCACCTCGTTGGACCCAGCCTGGCCTGGGGTCATTATTATTTTTTTTAATATATATATATATATATAATTATTTCTTTTATTATATAAAAAAAATTGTACATATATTGATCATTAATTTTGTATTAATTATATATTAAAAATTACATAAAATATAATTTTAACTTTAATTAAATTAGTATCTTGTCAATAAATAAATTAAATTATTTTAATAAACATAAATATTATTAAACTTATGTAAAATTAATATTTATCAATATATATGTGTTAAAAATATATTAATTATATAAATAGTTTAAAATATCTTTTGAAAAAAAATGGCCCGATGACCCCGGCCTGACCCAACAGTAACCGGGACCCTGGCCCAACAGTAACCGGGCCGGGTCCCGGGTCTGCTTGAGGCTCGGCCCGGGGTTTGTGCATCCCTAAGATCAATTTTGTAACATGACCTAAAGATATAGGATCAAAAGTGTGACATATGACCAAATTTACAACTTGAGCAAAAGATATGAGGACCAAAAGTGCAACAAGTTATTGGACCAAATTGAATCCTGAGCAAAAGTTATGGGACTAAAAGTGCACTTTGGCCTAAATTCAATTAAAATGTATTTGCATTTTATGTAATAATTGAAAGTGATATGTAGATTATGATTGATTCCTGGTTGGCTGTTGAAAGCATTTGTATAAAGGATAAGTTGAAAGTTGAAACTATGGACAGTAAATAAAGTTACAATAAGTGTAATGTAATAATGTAATAATACTTAAAATAGTAACGTTTTGCTTATATATACTTGTGTTTATTTACAACTATTTGTTAAATAATAGATTTTATGAATAAGTTTCGGCCAAAAAAAAAAGATTTTATGAATAAGTATTGCTAGAATTTTTAAATAAACACCTAAAGTAAGCGAAAAAGGCGTTTTAATAAAATAATATATAATAAATGACTTTTGAAATAACCAAAAATTATAACACCCCAAATATGCCCTTAGGTTAGACCAATCTTATGGGAACACCATGCAATACTCTAATAAGGAAGCTGTGGAAATCATCTGGGAATATTTTTATGAGGCATTTTTTAAGATAACAATGCAATTTATGGTAATTCAAATTCTATATAATAATTTGATGAGGTATTCTTTTTAGTATGTCTCTTGTATAAGTGATAGCTAGCTCTACCGAAATACTTCAATTCAGGATACTTAAAATTTGTGAATAGGGAGAATAATGAAACAATAATGAATACTAATACGATGCTATTATATTTTCTTCCAAATTCCAAATTTTCAAACATGAAGAAAATATCATTGACACCTAATTTCTTCTTCTTCTTTTTTTTTTCTTTTATTCAAACACATACGCATATATACCCTTAAATTTTTGACTGACCATCTAATACTTTTCCCCGAGTAAAATGTCAAGGCACATATTATAAAGTCACAATTTGGCCAAAAAAAAAAACCACAAAATACTTGGAAAATGCATGCAATTCCATTTATCTTAATAACAATTGTTTTCTAAAATAATATTTGAATTTTGAAGTGAATCAAATCTATTTAAAATTGATACTTAAACCGAATATGAAATATATATATACACTATTATATATGTCTAAGGAGCTTTCTGGTAGTCGGTATTTTAAAACTATAGTATAAATTAATATTTACTCAATATATTATAAATAAATATATAAAAATAAAAATATCACCCCAACTTGAGTAATCCACGTTTTCACTCATGACTCCATGAGACCATGATCAATTTTTATACACATATAGGTGACAGTTTTTTTGTAAAGCGTGAACTTTTATTTTTATTATTGGATTAATTTCTTTTCTTTCTTCTATTTTTTTCTACTCATACTAATTTATATGATTTTTAAGATTAAATTATTTTAAATTTTATAGACATATTTGAGTGTCCTAACAACTCTCTAGTATATATATGTATATTATAAACGATAAATACTATTAGTATATGATATGCTCAATTAAATTATTTTTTTTTAATGTTAAACTGTTGATATATTTATATTTTTTGCGAATATAGTAACCACAATTTCACTATAATATTAAGGGTTTTGTTATAAAAAAAAAAAACTCCATAGCTATAGAGTTTTTGTGTCTATCTCTCTCCTCTCATTCTTTTTCTTTATTTTGATTTTCATTAATTATCAAGAAAAATATATCATGAGAAGAAAGAGATCTAGATAGACACAAAAACTTCATAGCTTAAGTTATTGAGATTTTTTTTTATAGCAAAACCTTAATATTAATGCCCATCAATATGAGTAATGACATTTTACGTGCATCATTAAAATAAGGCAATAGCCAATATAAGACTTGACCCATATATATAAATTCAAAAACAAAAGGTATTGTAGCCAGTTTTTTGACAAGGTTCATGCTGTCATGCATTAATTTAGCAAAATAAGAAGACAAATATTAAATCATAAAAAATTTCAACAGAATACGAAATTAAAGTCATAAAGCTGACATCCATCTTTATTTATTAATTAATTCAATATAAGCCATGGCAATTCAAGTGATCTGACTTGTAAATCTCTGCATTACTAATAGAACTATAAAATTAGAAGCTAGTGTGGCTGACCAATGACCATATATGAAAATATAATCTTGTATAAGGAAAAAGGGTATGCAAGATCATGATTAATTGTTGTGTTTTAGCGAGACACTGTTTGTATATGATCACTCTAATCGTGATACATACATATATGCTTTTTTACTTGGGGTCAATTTTTTTTTATTTATTTTGTTCTCTGTACATATGTTTTCCTTTTTTTTATTATATAAAAACTATATTAATTAGTGGTTATTTTAGTAGTTTTATTCATCTTTCTCTATTTTTATTTTTTAAATTATCAAATAAATTGCTCACTTTTTTCTCTTTCAATTTTCTTCTTATTAACACATGATTTTATAGCTTCTATATAGGGCTATTCAAGTTGGATTGAATGTGAGTTAGTACGAATTTATTATTTTATTTAGCAAATTTTTTTTTGGACAATATTTAAGATGAGTTGGATTGAATTGAAGAAAATAACCGAATCAGCTCAAACAAATCCAAATCAAACAATGACATGCTCAGTTAATGCTGAGTTGGGTTACATGTTGGCCCATGCTAATATTTTTATCCCTCATATATATTTATTTATTTTCAATTCGATCACTCTTCATTTTTTTTTCTTCAATTTGGTTCTTCACAATTTGTTTTTTTAAGGAACTAAATTGAGAATAAAAATTAATAATAGGACCAAATTGAGAAAATAATATTATTTTTAGAGAACAAAATATAATTTTAATTAAATGAAAAATTAGACTTAATTTTTATTTTTTAATTTTACGGGTTAGCATATTGGGTTGATTTGAACAGGTTGGTCCAACTCACTTGACACTGATTCTTTACTAACCTACGTATAATAATTATCACACACTAAAGAATGTGATCTGACCATATTTTATCATACATTTTAATGACATTTTAAGGCATTTTATATTCATTTGGGATTCAATTATTTGCCTTTATGTCCTTTTATGATAAAATATAATGCCTTGAGGTTTCATGCTTATTTGGATAATTTTGTGACTAATAGTGCGGTTTTTCTCGGGTTTAACCTTTATTATTTGTTTGACCTTTTTATCCTGAGAATTCGCATAGTTTCTCGATGTCTTGATAGGTTTAAAAGGAAGTCCAAAGCATTGGAATACTCAAAGGAAGACCCGAGGATCATTGGAGACAAGTCAGGGACCAAATCGCACAGTTTCAACATTTTTCCAAATCATGCCGTGGAGTAGGCCGTGGAGAAGGCCGCGGCATGATCCACGGCATGATTTGCGTCAAATTTAATTATTGAAGCCCAAGCCCAATTTTGATGATTCAAACCTTGCCCAACCTGGATTTGGCCGAAAATTGAGGTATGAAAAGGATCTTTAGGTCAATTTTAGGGTGACACACTTGCTTAGAGAGAGTTTTACACATATCATATCTCGGTGATCCGATATTATTATCGTGTGAAGCTTTTCTTGAGATCATGGCAGCAAATTCTGAAGTTGTTCATCTGTCAACCATGAGCAGCTAAACACTCATACCCGGAGGAGCATTGGAGCAAGCATGAGCTAGGGTTTCACATAGGGAGTTTTTCTCACACTAGAATTAGGGTTTTCTCTTCTTGTTCTTGTTTTCTAGTTGAACCTAAGAACTATTTGTAAATTTAATTCTTGTTTCTTGATTAGGAACTTGGTTTTAATTCTTTCAATTATATCTTGATTGTAACCCTAGAGTTCATACTAGTTTGGTCATAATTATAGATATATAGCTTTGACAATGGTTATTGTTATAAAGATTATGTTTCTTGATCTTCTTTTATCATCAATTTAATGAGGTTTTCAATTCTTATTGTGGATCTATCTTGTTTAAGGTGTTTGCATGATAGGGTTGTTGATCTAGGTCATTGAATTATTAGTGACTATCTTAGGATGATTTGTGTGGGAATACTCAATTTATCTTTAGTAGTGATGATTGCTTAATCCAATTGCTCTATCGGGTGTTTTCTCTATTTGATTAATCTTTTCGTTTATTATTATTTCTTTCAATTCAGTCATTTAAATCAAAAACACAAAAATATTTCTTGCTTATTTAATTATCGTCTTAGGTCATAGATAAACATTCAAGAACGATTTTCCCTTGCTTTCGCCCGATTAGTAATAATTTGGTAGTATTCGCTTTTAAACTTTGCACAAAAGTTCCTCGAGAGATCGACTCGGATTGCACCATTATAGTGCATTAATTCTGGTATTTTGGCCACCTAGCGACGGGTCCGGTCATAATGTAATAGAGAGAAAGAAGCAAATGAAATATGTATATTTTAATAAGAGAAAAGTGGGGGAAATAGAAAAAATTGTTTAAGGATTTTAAGAGAAAAAAAGACAAAAGTATATAATTGACTGAGAGAATGGGTGAACAAAACTCCTTAAATGTTTGCTAGTACATTTGCTTTATGTATAAATGTATTTAAAAATAAAGCCTAAATTAAAAAAATACCAATATAATCAAGGAATGCTTTAATAGTGTTAGTATATTTAGTAATCAAAGTCCCACATTGGATAAGTTATAGAGTTGTGAAGAGTATATAAATGATTATTAAGTCATTTATAATAATTGAATTAAATATATATATTTATATATATGTCAAAGTGGGCACTTGGGCAATTGGGGCTTCAAGTCAATAATTAGTTATAATTATTATTATTTTTTAATTGGTTAATTAAGTAATTAATTAATTAATTCGAATAAACAGACAGAAGTGTTCATTCATGAACAGTCATGAACATTAATTGTTTCAGAGAAATTAGTTTAAACCTAAAGTGACATGACTGTTCAATTTTAAACAGACATGAATGTTCATTTATGAAAGATTATAACTTGTCATTTATATTTAAATCTGAAATGTAATATCTGTTCAGATTTATTCTATAAATAACACTTCTTCTCTTAAAATAGAAAATATCATCTTCAACTTATTTTTCTCTATTTCGTGTTCAGAAGGTGTTATAGTATTGTTGGCTATAATATCAGGCTTTGTAAATCCTAGAGGAAATCTGCCATAAACACCCAACAGCATGCAAATAGTGGGGCTTAATTTCTTTAAGGACAGTTACCACACTATCAAAGTGTACTCTGTTTTCGTGTTCTATCAAAAGCCTACTCTATTTTTTTTTATAACAAATAGTATAATACTATTTGGGCAAGGTAGTTGAAGAGAACAAGCAATATATATTCCTATTATATACATATATATATATATATATTTTATTTAAAAAGATTTTACAACATACAATATTATTCTTTTTTTGTCAATATACATACAGTATACATCATTGCTTTTGCTGCTTATATAGAATTCCGATTCTCATATAGGTGATGGTGGAATGCCAATTGTCAAATATAATTTGTGCCCAATCATGCATCTTGTTTTTTTCAGTTATCTGCCCGTATCCGAGGCCACTCCTCGACTAATTCAGACTCGACCCGGGTCGCGCACCTGGCTATGGTGGGTAAGTCTCCCAATAAGGGTAACTATATTCACAAGGACTCGAACACGGGACCTTGCTTAAGCAGAACCAAGTTACTTACCACTTGGACCAACCACTTGTTGGTCATGCATCTTGTTTTTAATTTGTACTTTGAATGGTCATTTTCCATTGATTAATTGATTAAATAGGATGGATAAGGCCTACACTTTGTCTTAATTATATCTTTTCCTAAAGAAAATTTAAACACGCTTCCAACTAATCAATGCACTTAGTATTTTACTCCTCCAAATACTTCATGAATTTTTTAACCAGTGTTTTGACAAAAAAATATCTTTAAAAATAAAAAAAATAATTGAAAAAAACACATAATATATATATTCAACTGTTTTTTTTTTCAGTTTTCATATTTTGATAATGCTTGTTAATAAACCAGTATCATAAACAAAAAAATGGAATTTTATATGTGAAAGAATTGAGTATATATAGCTAACAGATTGGAGAGACAGATGTTATTAGTTTGATTGAAAATTAATTTTTATTATATAATCATATTGTATCTCCATTAATTATATATCCGTCTAGAATTGAAGTTGGAGTAGGTCAACCCAATATTGGTTTAACTATAAATAAATAATGGAAAGAAAGAGAAGACACTAAACACTTGTCAACCATCACTTAGAAGCTAACCCTTTTATATGTTAACTTGAGGGAATACTATGAACAAAAAGATGCCTTGCTCTCTAGCTTTGGTTAATGAGCCAACAAATTAAATTATTGTAGTTATTTATATATTTTGAGTAAGAGGAAAGGAAGCATTATTATTAATTATAATTAATATACATATATATTCATACGATACTATACCCAATGTAGATGCTTTCTTTGGTCTAGCTGCTAGTACAATGAACCTTCCCTATACAACATCATGTACTATATTTTTATATACACACCATTAATTTTGTTTTAATGCCTAAGGAAAGCATACATACATATATATATATGGTACTTTATTTTCCTTTTGTGTCTTCTCTAGGCTCCTAATTGATTAGCTAACTATACTTATTTAGGCCACTTAATTAATGACGAATACTCCAACAATATTAATCAGCAATATATATATATATAACTTAGTGGAGTAGCTAAGCTATCTCCATGAGTTTAGAATTTAAAATAAAATTGAATATATCTATACTAGATAATGAGAGAGAGAAAGTAGTAGATGAGATTTAAGAAAGTTAAAACTTTTTGTTTGGTCTTTTAATTTTCACACTTCTAACGATTTAGTCCTTGAATAATAGAAATATACTATTTAGTCACTGAATAACTACAAATGTCAAATCAAACGTTACACACGTATTTCCGTGCCCGTTAAGACACGTAAAACCTCTGTTATATATATATGTGTGTTGTGTGTAGGGGGGGGGGGGGTGTGGATTTTTTTTTGGCCAAAGAGAGAGAGTGGGAGTTGGAGTTTCAACCTTTTTTGTTAATTGGGTGCAGAGGAGATGGAAAAACTAAATTAAAGTGGAAAACCCAAGACATATGCATGCGCACAGTTGAATTAATTACAAGAACTGCTTACTTTAATTTTCTTAATTTCATATGTGGGTATACATAAGCTTAACATTATACTTTAATTTTCTTAATTAATTAACATTATATACATTATATATTTTTATCCTTAAATAGTATCCTTAGAATTTTAATTTCAATGTTTCAAAAGCATGTCATTACTAGCTATTCAATCATATATGGTTTTGTTTGTAATTAAAATAAAACATATATATACATCATTTTGTCTTTGTTATGATAATAAAAATTAATGATATATATTATACTTAATTAGTTTTTTTTTATTTGAATTGTCAGTAAATGAGACTTTTTATGCAGAAAATTAAATTATTGAGAGTAACTCGTAATTTTAAACTCATTGTATTTAAATTTGAAATGATAATTAAAAATGTGACCAATTTTGAACATATTACTTACTTCTAATAATTCAATCTGACTTCGTTTATTACTTATAACTCTGGACTTATTATCCAATATTTATTGACTTAATTTTTTTTATTAAATTAGTCACTTCACGTAAATAAAAAGAGGCGGAAGACGATCAACTTTCACATCATCACTTAATCATGTTACATCTAACTCATAACTACAAAAGTCGTCCAATTTATTTATATTTATGGCTATAAAGTTTTTCCCACAATCTATATTACATTATTACTCATCATATAAATAATTACTTTTTGGTCTACCAATAACTAACACACACTTGAGGTTCATATAGTGAATAATTATGTGGAACTGGTAATAACATAAAATATGTTATATGTAAAGCATTAATAGGTATCAATTATAATGATTAATATAATTAGTTTAATTTAACCTGAATCATGACAAGTTGATACCAAATGCAAAGATTTTGAAGCAATATAATATTAAATAATATATATATATATATATTATATAAAAGATCAATGAATCTGTTTAATTTCAGTTTCAAGTTATATATATATATATATATATATATTAATGAATGATGTGAGAACATTGAAAAGAACAATGTTTTTGCTATGATTGTTAAGGGGGAAACCGGGAAAGAAAGCATGACACATGAGCAACTGAACAAGTAACATCATCATGTGCATGTACGTACATGTTCACACACACACATACAAATAGTTTTAGATAATATATATGTGTGTACAATATTATAACAAATATAATGAAATTAATCACTGCATGAAGGAGATTTTAGAGATACTATACATAAAAGCATAGTCCTCACTAATAATGTTCTGTTATAGAAAAAGATTGAAGGTTGTAATAGTGTATTCATTATCCTTCAAAAAATTAAACCCTTATCATTTGCTGCTCTTATATTTGTGCTATATATTTCATCCTAGACTACGGGATAGATTGATTGAGAAGATGATTTAGAAGTGATGTGATGTGAGGCGAGGTGGTTTAAGGATTTAAGTTATTGATTATGAATTTAATTAGTGAGTGAGATGAGATGAGTTATGATAGTTTGTAAACCATCATAAATCATTCAAATGATTATTTTTTCAAACCCCCTAAATCGGAGGGTTGAGATGATTTGAAATTTTAATTTTGTTTTCTTTTAATCTTATCATACTTTTAAATTTTAAAGATTTACATATGTTATTTCTCTTTATAAGATTATTATTGAGAACTTCAAATTTTAACCAACATCACTTTAATAATAATATTACAATAACCCATTAGTAAAGAATGATTTGGCATTACTTGTTTTTTATTAAACTTCTAATCAATGAGAAGATACATCCCTTTCCACATCTCCAGCCCTTCTCTCCAGCCCTTCCCACCCTATTAATCACCATTCCATCCTACTCTCTTAAAGATTCTCAATCAAATTCTAAGGAAGTCCAGTATTATAGTTAACAAAATTATAATATATTTTTCACACTTTTATAGAACTTCAAAAGAATGACATGTTAAAGATATATTATTTAAGATATATATATATTATTTCAAAGAAGTGATGATCTAAAGAGATCTAATCTTTTATATATAAATATTCATATTTCTTCAAATTAAAATTTTATGACTTCGTATATATCTCAAGTGTCCAAATACACAAGTCTCATGATATATATATATATATATATATATATATATATTATGATAAAATAATTAAACAATCACATAATTTTTTTTAATCGTTCAATTAGCTCAAGACCAATGTAAGAGAAATGTAGAGTATTTATTTCCCCAATATATATATGTTTCTGACTTTTAATTATGAACGAGGTTTCCATAACAAACGAAAGGCATAGGCAAATGTAAATATGCTCATGTGACCTTTCCATTTATAAATATATGATATGAAGTTTGACTGAAAATATATCAGGAATTTGTTGTTTATAATACCTGCATATCAAGCAAATAGTTAATAGTAACGTTTTAAAAGCTCGATGCATCTCTTTAGTCCCAACACTCTCAGGAATTTCTCGATCTCTACTAAACTAGGTGTTCGTCATTCTACCCGTCTCGGGAAATATTTAGGAGTCAAAATTAATTATTATCAAAATAAAAAGAAAGTTTTTCAAGAAATGGTGGATAAGCTTCAATCTAAGCTTAGGCATTGGAAAGGTCGTCTTTTGTCCCAAGCTGCTAGGATCACTTTAGCTCAATTTGTGCTTCAATCCACTCCTATTTACCAATTTTCCAGTTTAAGTTTCCCCAAAAAATACACAACTCAGATTGATGCTATAACTATTAATTTCATTTGGGGTGACAAACCTTCCATGCATCTGGCTTCCCAAACTACTTTAGACCCAAGCCATTGGGGGTTTGGTTCTTCGATCAGCTACCCTTATGAACACTGCTCTTCTTGCCAAACATTGTTGGAATTTACATACCAAGCCAGATTCTCTTCTTTCTAAGTTGGTTTCTGCTAAATACTTTCACAATAACATTGAATCTTTGCCAAAGAATACTACTCAATCTTCTTGGGATTGGAAATCAGTTAATGCCTCTCGCAGTTTAATAACTCAATTTCTTTGGTGGCATATTGGAAATGGTTGTTCAATCCCGCCTTCTCCTTTTTGGTGGTCAGCGCATTCTCTACCTAATGCTACTGTTACAGCTCCTAGCGATTTGAGATCTTCTAACTATACTGAATGGAACCGCACTCTACTTTACAACAACTTCCCACCTCATGTAGCCTCGCGTATTTTTTCCATTCCTTTGTCCAGGTGTAATATGCCAGATCAATACATTTGGACAGCTGATGTCTCTGGCATTTATACGACTTCTAAAGGTTACAAAGTACTTCTTGAACAACATTCCAATTCTCCTGCAAATCTTTCGAGCAATTCTTGGCAGGATTGGAAACATCTTTGGAAACAAAAATTTCCAATGCGTTTAATTGTTTTTCTTTGGAAGGTTTTCAAGATGCACTTCCATCACGTAGTGTCTTACATGCTCATCATCTACAAATCATCTAGGACTGCCATCTTTGTGATTTTGCTGAATCGGAATCCTTATATCATCTCTTTTTTCAATGTTCTTTTGCGCGCGCAGTTTGGTTTGGCTCTCCTTTTCAAATTCGTACTTATCAGGTCCCTGCACATGCTTTTAAATCATGGATTTTTTATTGGCTTGTTCAAGACAACCTTTCTTCTAATGGCCATTTAACTATTTTTCTACTGTATGAGATTTGGTTTTCTCGCAACCAGAAGGTTTTTAAGAAGTCTGAAATTCATCCATCTTCAACAATTTACCAAGCGGTGTGTAACTTTCAAAGTAATTCCAAAGCGGTAATGAAGTATCCACGTCATTTCTTGCTGCCAATTTCGTGTGTCTGTCACAATCAACCATCTTCCCTTGCTGAGGATAACGGAAATCTATTATCTACCTCTGGTTTGACAATTGTCTTATTGTTAACAAAATCACAGTCTTGTTTTTATTATATTTCAGTGTTTTTGCAGGATGCTTTTATTAAAATTATTCAGGTTCATTCCACTCCTGACAAGTGGTTCAAACTCTCTGGTGGTCTCTGGGTTCTGAGACAAATCCTCACTCAAGCAGGCCCAACTTTTCAACAACATCTCAACATCATCACTTCTTCTTCAGGCCTTGCTAAAGTAGTTAACAATCAACTTCGAGTTCCTTTTGATATCCTTACTCTTCAACAGGATTGTGTTCATCTTCTGCACTCTATCCCCTTTCAATGTTATAAGTTTGGTGTTTCTTCTAAGTCTATGATTTCTAAGCTTCGTCTCTATCTTTCATCTCACGGTTTGTATATATAATTACGACTCTATCGCTATCTTGTTTAATTTTAAGCTTTTTGTTCAATAAAAAAAAGAAAAGCTCGATGCATGGTATGTTTAATCAAGTTATATATTTTAATTTGATTATTATTTTTTTTGGTAATTTTTAATTTGATTATTTAGACACTAACTATTCAATCTAAATTTAAAGATTGAAAAATAAAAATTCTCAAAAACACTTTGGGCGACTTCAAACTATAAGATATGTTTCAAAGTTGTACCTTTTTTTTTTCAGTTATAACTTTATTGTTTTTTTGGCAAAACAATTATAATTTTATTATACCGTAAGATCTAATATCATCTAAATCATTAACAGAAAAATGTTTGACAAGTGACATCAACATTTTTTAAGGTATAATTGAGTCACTTGTCATGCCACTATTTTCTCTGTTAATGATTTATACGATATTAGAGCTTAAGGTATAATTTAAAACAAATATAAAAGAGTATATATATCAACAATTTGACCCATGAAAAATAAGATCAAAACGATATATTTTTTAGTCCTTAGAAGATTAAGACAATGTATTATTTAGTTCAGAAAAATGACTAATTAGTATACTATTTTGATCTTTTAATGACTAAATCATACATTTTAATTTTTCAGGGATCGAGTTGTCAGATAACTTTAAAGATCAAATTGTTAGTTTACTCATTATAAATTTTTAAGAGTATAATCGAATATATATATATATATATATATATACTGCTATAATTTAAGTGATTAGAGACAGGCAATTACTTTGTACTAAAATATATATGTCTGCCTCATGATTGGCTTCTCTTGTGTAACCGTCCGTAAGGCACAAAGTGGTTCACAACTCAACCACTATTTCTCCAATCGACCAATACATACAGCCACGTGTACTATTTGTGCATGCATAATCTCCAACACGACACGTGATACCACGTGTCGCTTCCTCATCACTCCTTCTCATGCACCCGCATAGCAGGGAATAACTTCCCAGAGATGGCAGATTTGGTGCTGACCTGGCATCAATAAAATCGCCTGGTCATCTTTCATTCCCCGCTTCTTCTGGCATCATCTTTCATCTCACGTCAACGTCAGTCTAACGCCGTTGCTCTCCGTCACGCTTCTTCTAAGGGAATATCCCTTATTATTCGGAGGATCATGCTAACGCCGTTAATCTCGCCGTTATCTGCTTAGCTGGATGCCACTGCACTCTTTGGGTTTCCCTAAATGGGCCAGCTGGCACCACACTCTCTAATCCTGCACGTGGCCAGCTAACACTGCTATCTCTCTACTTTCATTCCCGTTTTACCCCAAACCTTACTGCTAATATAACACTAAATGGCCAAAACTTCATTTTGGTCTTCAAGTTATAGGATAAATTTTATTTTGGTCATCAGACATTCTCATTTGAGATTAATGATGATTTATCTTTCACACATATTTTAATAAATGAATTGGGTGAACAAAAAATCTTATTTTTAAATCACAAATTAGAGATAAATTTATTGTTGCCTTTTCTCTTTAAAAATGAAAATATTTCCTTATTTCTCTTTTAACTTGTTTATTAGAACACGTATGAGAGAAAGATTATTCATTTCAATTGTTCAGGTCAGAGATAACTACTAAAGTTAGATGGAACTATATTTTGGGACTATGGTTGAACAAATTAGAAAGTTTGAGGATCAAAACAAAATTTACCCTATAATTTGAGGACCAATATAAAATTTTGACCTAATAGTAAATGGTGTCAACATACCACTTTTTTTTTTCCTCATGAATAGAACTCTTTAATAAGTATAACGTATGTATTACATTTACTCCCTATTTTTAATTTAGAGAATATTTAACACATCTTTTTACTAAGAATATATAAAAATCAATAGGAAACAAATGAAATATTTCACCTCAATCTAAAATCTACCATATATTTTAAATTCCAATATGATTATTTGACATTAATTAAAATTTTCCAACCCTTATTATAAGCATATCATATTAGTGGTACTCTAGTAATTCAGCCCCGAAATGGGGGCATCCTGATAAAACCGACACCAGGAGAGAACCGATATTATAAAAATAAAAAATGTTACTCTTGCTTTTATGGTGAATTTATATGAAGCCATCATAATGCAAAATATATAGAGAGACATTAACTAAAAAAAAATAAATGAATGTGATACTTCATTAATTCTTTTATGGTGTGATACTGTTTTATTAAATAAAATATAATATAAACATTAATGTAAGTATATCTGAGGGACAAATTCAAAATTTTAGCTGATGTCAGTACACTTTTTTAAACCTATATTTACTAATAATGTCTGAACATGAAATTAGGAGAACTCTTATAAACTATATAATGGGGAAAAAAAACCACACCATTATTTTTTTAATTTAATTAGTTAAACCTATTTTAGTTTATTTTATATAAATTAGAGATAATTTTTTATATATAAGATTGTTAGTTTAATTTTACTATAACAATAATGCATTTTTCTTTCAACAAAAGTTTTAATTAGGTTTCACTGAATATTGTTTCGATTGCTATATATATATAAAAAAAAAATAATATTGTTTCGATTTAGTTTTCATTTGTCTCTACTTCTCAACTTTTATCTCTAACATAATTTTTAATAATTAAATTTAAAAATAAGTCACTCTATTTAGTTATAATCCTCAATGACCCTAACCTATATCGTAGGCTAAGGCATTTATAGTCTTGGATAATAAAATCTAATGAATTTTCTATTATTGAAATATAATAATTTCTTTTTTTAAAATATATTTTTCAATGGGCTAGTTTTTTCTTGTCCAATTCAATGTCTCACTAGTTAGATGAATTAAATAGGCTAACTCGATTGATTAGACTTATTTTAATGGCTCTATGTATATGCCAGCAACATTGTGATTACTCTTTTAAAAATCAGACTGGATTGACAAGTTTGATTATTTTGATTGGTGTCAACGTGAAGAATGACTTAACTTTTATTAGATCCTTAGCATTTTTTTCTTTGTACATTTTTTCATTGAGTTAGAGACTCATGAGAAATGATAATATGTAAGACTCATATTTTTTATTTTTATTTTATTTCTCGTACTCTATAAATAATATAGAAGATCCAATTTCATTTTTATTATTGGACCTTTTTGCAGTTGAACCACTTCAAATGATCTATAACTCTTCAGAACCGCTTTGATCTTGGATCGAAAATCAAACATCATTTGTAAACAAAGTACACTATTCGTCCATAAAAGTAAAATATGACTTGTTTTTTTAAAAGGACTCACTCAATTCTTAAGCCTAAGTTTTGATGAGTATAACTTAAATTTAATAATGTAAATAAATTAAACAAACAAAAAATTGAAAGAAACATAATTAAACTAATTTGTTATTTGTTTGGTTTGAAAGTTTGATACTCTTTTTTTTTGTACATGAAGGAGGACACGTAACACTACACCATGACAGAATGAGGCTAAACTGCCCATAATAAATCAGCACTCAGACTATGCATACAGATATCAACAAGTTCATAAAAAACGTGAATACCATACTCCTAAACATGCGCAAAATTTGCAAGACGATCTGGTACTAGATGTTGTGGCAATGTGAATTGCTGAGTTACAATATGAATTATACGTGTGAAAATTTATAAGTATTTTATATTAATATAGAGCTTATGCTAATATTTTATATGTTTCCGTAATAAATTAATTATTGAAAAAGTATTTTTGGTGCATATAAATTAGGGGGTGTCAAAACGGGTCAATGCCCGTGGGCTGGCCCATTAAATTGGTGGATTTGGGCATTAATAAAATAGGCCCGTTTAAATATAGGCTTAAATAGGTTGGCCCGTTTATGACGGTGTGCCCGCATATTTTCTTTTTAATTTTATTAAACTTTTATGAATATAATTATTTTAAAGATATTTTATATATGTTTTGTATACATTTCTATCTAAATATTATTTGTATGTTATCCTCTTATATTAATTTTTAAATTATAATTTTTCAAAAGGTAAATTAATTTTTAGAATCAAAAATAATTTTATGTAAATTTTATTTTAGTATAGGATTAAATAATTATATAATAACAATCAATATATAAATAAAAATAAAAATATTGTTAATGTTTAACAAATTTTATTATATTTTTATTTTTTTTTTATAAATTTTAATTTTAAAAAAGTGTTGGCCCTCGGGCCGGCCTGTTTAACCCGCAGGCCAACACGGATGGGTTGGAGCATCTAAAATAGAATCCATTTTTAAACGGGCCGGCCCATCCCGACTCCTTTAAAAGGTGGCATGTGATGGGCTTGGGCATACCAGCTCGTTTTGACACCCCTAAACATAAATTATAGGATAAGTCTCAAGTGTAATTTTATTATTTTTAGGTGGTCAATTATAGTCTTAAATTTTTATAGTCGACTCAATTGTATTTCAAGATCTAACATTGTTTAAATCGTTAAGTGACATTGTAAGTGACATTTTTTTTTATTTGTGCAAATTGTATCTCAAAACTTTTATATTTGTATCAATTCTTACTCTAAAACTTTCAGATTTCTTGTCAAGGGTACCTTTAGAAATATTGATGTTAGCACGATTTCAATGTTTTTGGTTAAGGAGTTAGAAAATGTTAAATCTTATAATACAATTGAGTTCAATGTGAAACTTTAGGGATACAATTGATCAAAAAATGGATACAATTGAAACTTACCCTATTATTTGAGGGCACAAAAAAAATGCTTTTGTCAAATATTTGCAATTGTCTTTTTTTTAAAAAAAATTTGAGACTTAACATTTTTATTTAAAAGCTCAAATATTAATTTTACAATTAAGTTTTAGTTATAGTATAATTATATTAAATTTAAGTGATACAACATATTTTTGTCAAATATTATTTATTGTCCATAAAAGACTATTAGAATTTCAATTGAATCTTTCATAAGCACTATTTTTTAAAAAGAGAAAATTAGTACGCATTAAGATTTAGATGAGAAACTTAAATTAAAGAAAATAAACCTTAATCTTAATATATGACAATGAAAATAAATAAAAAAAAACTAAGAAAGTAAACTAAAATAACTTCATTAAAAATGATGGAATAAAAACTCATATTTTGTGAACAGTATTGCGAATTTAATATATAATTTTTGGATGATGGTATGTTTGTGGAAGATTTGGAGTAAAGTTGTAAAGTGTATGGAAAGACAAAAATGAAAATAGAAAGAGAAGCTTATCTGAAGTAGTAATGAAGAAGGAGGACAAGTGGCAAGTGAAAGGAGGAAAAAACAATGAGAGAATGAGAAACTTGGCTTTGGCCTTTGGGGGAAGGGATGAGACTGAGTGAGGTTTGGTTTAGTTCAGATAAAAACAACAAATAAAGTGAATTGCAAAGGAGGATGAAATGAAAGAAGATAACATACTAGCATATTGATGAGATTAGATTAGTGTATAATTTTTTTTTTTCAGAAATGATATATTTTTAAGGCCAAAGTGTAATATTGGTCTTTTATGTTTGGGTTAAGTTGCAATTTAATCTTCTTTATTTTTTTTTTACAATTTTGGTTCATCATGTTTCCCAAAAGTTTAGCTCATTAGTTTTAACAACTGAATATGGTCAAACTTATGTCGTTTCAAGTTTGAACATGACGAGTCATTTCCTTGTCCAGTTGGGGTCGTTAGCAAATAAGGTCAAATTAGACTTCAAAAGTGAGTAACTTGTTTCACAGTCAAACAAACAAAGTTGATCATATCACTTTCATTTCAAATTTGATTACGGCGATTTCAGAGTTACGGATTACACTTAACGAGTCTTTTTTTTTTCCAGCTTAACTAAGACCTAAACAAATGGGGTCAAATCAAACCTGAAAATGGTTTTTCATAATTATTCAGTTTTTGGTTTTCATTTGGACTTGATTCGACCTCATTTAATGACAGTCTTAACGGGGAAGAAAAAACTCATCAAGAGTAACTTGTAACTTCGAAATCGTCACAATCGAATTTAAAACTAGAAAAATATGATCAACTTTGCCCATTGACTATAAAATGAGCGGCTCACTTTTGGAGCCTAATTTAACCTTGTTTGTTGACGACCTCAACTGGAAAAAAAAGATTTGTCAAAGGCCACATGTAGCTTGGTTTTCGTCGTATTCGAATTTAAAACGAGAAATATGATCACATTCAATTGTTAGTACTGACGAGTGAAACATTTGCGATATTTAAAGAACCAAAATTGAAAAGAAAAAAAAAGATAATTAAAAAAATATTTGTGATTACTTAATTTATATCGAGTCAAGAATTCATTTATTAAATAATTAAAATATATAATTTAGTTATTAAAATATTGTAGTTTTCAACTATTCAGTTTTTATAATGATTTGATACTTGAATTTAAAATAACTCTATGTCTCGCAGAAAAAGATTTTTTTTTATTGAATTTATTTTTTTTGAATTTAGTTCAAGGATTAAATTATTGACGATGACGATATTTTAAAGATTAAATAGTATATTTTAATTATTTACAGACTAATTCATCAATTTAATATAAATTTTTTAGATACCAAAACGATAGATTTTCTCTAAATTTTATAGTATCATTTTTCAAAATTAAAATGATATCATTTCTCACAAAAAGAAAAAACAAAATATTAATTTATACACGAATCTCATCAATATGCAAGTATGTCATCTTCTTCATTAACTAAACCAAACCTCACCCACTCTCATTTGGGAGTTTGTGATACCACACTCTCTCATTCCTCAATTTCTCGCTCCTCTTTGCTGAAGCCAAGTTTCTCGAAAAATGATTGGCAAAAATATATTTTTAAAAAATATTAGGTCAATTTTTTAAGTTTGGTTATTATTGAATTTATCCTTAAAATTTTATATTTTAGTTAAATTTTTATACTATTTAACTAAATAAATTAATGATAAATTTTATGCGATTAATATATACTGTAAAATTACTTGAAAAGATTTAAATTTTAAATCAAATTAAAAATCACATTAAACAATGTCGTTAATTTATTAGATGAAAAAAGACAAAAGATAAATTTGATTAAGATATGAAATTTTAAAAATAAAATGGACATTAAATAAATGTCCATAACTAAATTACAAATTGATATAAAGTTCTTAAAAAATATTTTTGTCAAATTTATATTTTAAGATGTATAATGATTTTTTTTTTTATTTTCAAAAGAGAATACATTTTTGATATAAAGTTCTTATTAATAAACATGATTCTCTTTTATAATCATTGATATAAAGTTCTTAAAAAATATATTTGTCAAATTTATATTTTAAGATGTATAATGATTATAAAAGAGAATCATGTTTATTAATAAATTTTTATTATATTATTAATAAAAATATAAAAAAGTTATAATGATATAATTAATATATTAGATCTTAGAACTATTTTATAAAATTAAATTAAGAGGATTATTATTTTTAAATTTAATTGATTTATTTCTTTTGAATTCAGAAATAATCAGATATTTCTCAATAATGATTTTTCTTTTGATAAATGATTAAAAATTCTTAATATTAAGAAGTGTATATAACATATTACTACAGTGTTTTCTTTTGGCATGCATATTTTTTTTTTGGCCCAAATTTGGCATGAATATTACTACAGTGTTATGGGAAAGGATAGGAGAAAAAAAATAATAAAAAAAAGGTTAAAAACAAAACCGAAGAAGGGAAAACAATTATGATAAGTGAGAAAATATAAAAGTGATGGATAGAAAGAGGAAGAAAGAGAAGAGAGAGAGTAGAGAGAGAAGTGAAACCTGTCTCGTGAAGCAGCAGGTGAAGGAGGAGGAAAAGAAAATAAAAGCTTACTCTTTCTTTTCTTTCTTCTTCTTCTCTTTCTCTCTCTCTCTCTGTTTCTCTGTGTAAATCCCATTATCTCTCTTTCTCTCTCTCTCTAAGAAAGAAAAAACTTTGTTGTTTCTCTTTCTTTCTAAGAATTCCAACATCCACATTCATTCTTTGCTTCCTCCTTTTATATATCACGAGATCCCCATCTCTTTCTCTCTTTCTTTTTCCTTCTCCTTCATGTCTTCTTCTTCTTCTTCTTCTTCTTCGAAGCTTGTGGTTCTATGTATCTCTGTTTCTGCTTCTACTAGGAGACCTGCTCTTTGTAGTTTCATTCTCAGGCATTGCTGAAGCTCGAGCGAGCGAGAGAGAGAGAGAGTCCAAAATAGAGAGGATTTCTTTCATTTCAGGTTCTGTTTGGTTGGTGGGAAAATGTCGCATTCCGGGAAACCCATTTCCGATTTAGGGTTCGATGCTCTCAACGATCGATTCCGCGACTCCTCCTTAAGCTGCGGCGAGGCTAACAAGCCTGATTTTCGCGAGCTAGATTTAGGTTCGCCGGTTTCGCCATTGCGAACACGTCATAATAGTGCACCTGCCGCCAGTAGTGGACTCACCACTACCAGTAGTAGTTCCAGTTCATCTGGATCGGTTTCTGGAGGACGAACCGGGTTCAACCATGTCGTCCCTAAACGCTCCGATTCGGATCCGAACAACAACCACTCCGGCTCCAGCGACAATAGTCCCACCGCATCTACAGGGAATGCCAGGATTTTCAAATCGCCTCAAGCAAGATCAGATTCCGCATCGACTCAGCCATTGATTTACTCTGGTCAAACCTCATCCTCCTCCGTCAATTCGCCGCCGCCGAGTTTTCTTCCCACCGGCAATATCTGTCCTTCCGGCAAGGTTCTCAAGACTGCGGCGTTGTCGTCGGCCAATCGGAGCTCGAGGTCCGACGTCCTCGGCTCCGGCATGGGGAATTACGGCCACGGAAGCATAATGCGGGGCGGTGCCGCCGCGGCTTCCAAAGGCGGTGGCTCCGCCGGAGAGGTAACAGGTGTGGTGAATGCTGCGAGGGCGGCAGCAATCGGCGGCGGCGTGTTGAGTTCGGATCCAGAAGATTTGAAGAGAGCAGGGAACGAGCAGTACAAGAAGGGTCACTTCACAGAGGCACTCAGTCTATACGATCGAGCAATTGCATTATCCCCTGCTAATGCAGCCTACCGGAGCAACCGTGCAGCCGCATTGACCGGTTTGCGCCGCCTCGCCGAGGCAGTCAGGGAGTGTCAGGAGGCTGTTAGGTTGGATCCTAATTATGGAAGGGCACATCAGCGTTTAGCTTCTCTTTTTCTCCGGTGAGTTCTTGTTCTGTGATGCCAGATCAAGTTTGTTCATTTTTCTGTTTTATATTGTATGAATTTTGTTGGTACTCAACTTAGTTGTTTAGTTACTTGGAGATTTCATCTTTGATAAGACTCTTATAGTAACTGGATTAATGTCATATTTTAGATACAATTACGAATGTGAGTTGTATGAGTGTTTTGGATTCATTGCTTTATGCGGCGTGTGTGTGGTGGTAGGTTATTGGTATGCTAAATCTGCTGATGTTTGTTTGGGCAAGAGGTGTGGATAAGGGAATTTATTTAATGGCTATCTATTTCTATCCCTTGTTTGTTGTGACAGGTTAGGACAAGTCGAGAATGCAAGAAAACACCTCTTGTATCCTGGACTGCCGCCAGATCCTTGTGAGTTGCAGAAATTGCAATTAGTAGAGAAGCATATCAACAAATGTACAGATGTCCGGAGGATAGGCGATTGGAAAAGTGTTTTGAGGGAAGTAGATGCTGCTGTTTCTGCTGGAGCAGACTCATCTCCTCAGGTAAAACATATCATTGAATTGAATTGTCTCTTCTGAGTAAGAGTATGTATGTAACGATGGACGTACGAATAGCGACAATTATAAAGCTGAACTGGTTGAAAATTGAATTTACAGCTCTGTATGTGTAAAGCAGAAGCCTTCTTGAAGCTCCACCAAATTGAGGATGCTGAATCCAGTTTGTTAAACAATTCCAAGTTGGAACCACATACTAACTCCTCTTCACAGGCAAGATTTTTTGGCTTCCTTTCTGAAGCTTATTTCTTCTTTGTCAGAGCTCAGATTGAGATGGCTTTGGGAAGGTGAGTTTAGAAAACTATTAGCTTCACCAGAAATCTGAGATGGCGAAGTTTTCTGTTGGAGAGTGTGAATGGATAATGGATGTATTGCAGGTTTGAGAATGCAGTTACAGCTGCTGAGAAAGCTGGTCAGATTGATCCCCGAAACATCGAAGTTGATGTTTTACTAAAAAATGTAAGGATGGTGGCAAGAGCTCGAGCACGTGGAAATGATCTTTTCAAATCCGAAAGGTTCACTGAAGCTTGCTTGGCATATGGGGAAGGTTTGAGGCTGGACCCTTCAAACTCTGTTCTATACTGCAATAGAGCAGCTTGTTGGTTTAAGCTTGGGCAATGGGAACAATCAATTGAAGATTGCAATAAAGCCTTGCGTATCCAACCAAATTACACGAAAGCCCTTCTTCGAAGGGCTGCATCAAATAGCAAGGTAATTTGAATTGTTTTTAAATTGTTGAATGCCTGACATGTAGATGTAACTTGTATCATAATCTCTCACTGTAATTGCAGCTAGAAAGATGGGCAGAAGCAGTGAAAGATTATGAGGTGTTGCGGAGAGAGCTTCCAGATGACAATGAAGTAGCCGAAGCTCTGTTTCATGCACTAGTCGCATTAAAGAAATCTCATGGAGAAGAAGTGCATAATTTGAAGTTTGGTGGTGAAGTAGAACAAGTATCTGGGCTTGATCAATTTAGGGCAGCAATATCATTACCAGGTAACTAAAATGTTTCAAGGCTATCTTCAGTAATTAATCAACTTTGTTTATTCTACAAGGCTCCTGAGATTGACTCCAGACTCGGCAGGTGTTTCTGTTGTCCATTTTGAGATTGCATCTAATCCACAATGTAAGCAAATTTCACCATTTGTGAGTACACTATGTGGTCGCTACCCATCTGTTAACTTTCTCAAGGTACCTCACTGATCAATTAAATTAAAAGTCTTGTCAATTTGTCATCTTCACTTCCATATATTTACTCAAGATAGAAATTAAGCATTGTTGTGCAATTTTTTTTTTCATTTATGTGAAAGGTGGATATTCAAGAATGCCCAACAGTTGCAACTGCCGAGAGCGTGAGAATTGTACCAACATTCAAGATCTACAAGAATGGCAGTCGTGTGAAGGAAATCGTATGCCCCAGTCGTGACATGTTGGAACACTCTGTGAGGCATTACAGCTTTTAGAAACTCATGACTTGTACTGCTTCTCTGATGTGTCTTTCTGCAATCACTCTTGCTGCCCAAACCTCTTAGTTGAACTGAAACTTTCCAGTTATTCTGTTCTATCAAATTCGATCCCATTCCCACCATTAAACCGATCATCCGATTCCTGTAACATAGCCAGAACAGAACCAGATAATAGTCTTCTTAGCAGCCAATGCCAGTGGAACTCAGAGATAGTCTAGTTCTTTTTGCTGTTTTTATTTATTCATTCATTCCTCATTGCTCTCTGGTTCCCTTTTCTCCCATCTCCCTGTCTATTATTTTTTAATCTTCTCCTTTTCAGTTCATCTAGGCCAGCTAGTACTGTATCCCCATGTTTTATTAGAATTTAGAAGGAAAAAACAAAAAAGAAGAGGAGGATTTTACATTTCTGTACATTTGATTTAATTGGCAGTTTAATTATCATTAAGTTAGACAATAGAAAGTCAAATTATAGAGAGAGGGAGGGGGTTGGTGTTGTGTTGGTAGAGGAGGATCTGTACATGTATATATGTGATGATATATATACCAAACACTGGAAAGCCTTTGAAGGAGATTGGATTAGTGGTGGGTGGGTACCTACTGAAAGGAGGATGAATCTGTTGTTATTATTATTGTTTTTGCTCCCCCTTTTCTATCCTAGTCATTTAATCAATAAAAATTCCCATTTTTTTTCCTTGCTATGTGGTGTTCATATTTCCTTTAACTGCTTGATTTCTATGCTCTGAAACCACTTGGACTCTTGGAAATGTACTGTCATTTACTAAAAATTCTTAAGATGAGTAAACATAGTTAGTCAATTATGAATAGAACTTATCCTTGACATAATTGATATATTGTAGACCAAGTTGTGTTCAGAATCTCTCATCCCGAATTGGTCTAGGGATTGGAAAGCAGTGGGATATGGCATTTAAGATAAGGTGTTGTGTGTTGAGAAGAAAGAGGAAAGAGAATGTACATTTGTTTATAAATGAAGGTTGGTTTACTTATTGACTGGGTGGTTGATGCAAACCATAATAACTCTTTCATGTTTTAGCAGTGGAAGCAGTGGACCACTAATCCGGATCTATGAATTATTTATTTATGGTCAAAACCTCATTTTGGTCCTTGAATTATAGGATATATTTCATTTTGGTCCCTGAATTATTTTTCGATATGTTTTATTCCTTAAATTTTGTCACTTGTTCTACCGTTATCTTCAGTTGTAATTTTGTCTTCTATCTATCGTTATTTCTGAATTGGACACTTGACTTGAACGCTTTCTCTCATACGTTATATTTTTTCTTAGAAGGAAAAATCAATTATAAATATATGTCTAAGAAGGAAGATTTGTCTTTCCTTTTTTACAAATTCACTTTTGAAGATATGTATAAGAGAAAAATCAATTTCTCTTAGTTGTCCAAATGATTAGAGATAATTACAAAAATTAGACAAAATTACATTTTAGACTAGCAGTAAAACAAATAGAAAAACTTGATGAGGACCAAAATGAAATGAAAAATAGTTTAAAGATGAAAACTAATATGAATATGGTGTTTGAGAGGAATATAAGAAAATGGGTGAGAGAGAGAGAGAGAGAGTTGGGTTTGGGGAAGGGGGGGTTACACTTGTGGGTGTGGTCACATGTGGGCATTAAAGATGTTGCTCCCCATTGACACTAACTCACAATGTCACTCACTCACTCACCTAACCCTAAAAAATCCTCCAAATTCCTTGCATTGGTCGGTGTTGCATTTCTCCACATTAGGGCACACCCCCCAATTGGTGGCCCTCACTCCTAATTCACCTACCTTAATTGCCGACCACTAATTATATTATGGGTAAATTACAAATTCGGTATAAATTCAATGATAAAAAACATAAAGTTATTTTAAATTCATAGACTAAATCATCACAAAGACCAAATCGTGTATTTTAATGATTTAGAGATTGATTTGTTTATTCAGTATGAATTCAAGGATTAAATAATAAATTTTCTCGTGAATTGAAATTACACTTTGGTACCCTGTGGTTTGACCCTATTTCACTTTGGTACCCTGTGGTTTGAAACTTGACACTTTGGTACCCTGTGGTATTCTCCATTAACACTTTGGTACCCTTTGGAGCTATTTTGTAATTTTAACCATAATAAATTTTACAAAAATTACATATTGACCCCAAAAAAATTTTAAAATTTTCATTTTAGTCCCTATATAATATGTATCCAGGGACCTATTTGTAATTTTTTGAAAATTTTTTGGAGTCAATATGTAATTTTTGCAAAATTTGTTATGGTTAAAATTACAAAATAGCTCCAAAGGGTACCAAAGTGTTAATGGAGAATACCACAGGGTACCAAAGTGTCAAGTTTCAAACCACAGGGTACCAAAGTGTAATTTACCCAAACCTAAAAGTGTTAAAGGTTCGATTTTTAACTGACTCAATTGCCATATCCATTAAGGTGCCTTGAAGCTAATGAAGAAATTAGTCATTATTGTCTTCAATAAATATCTTTAATCATGTTCAGTTATCCAACAATAAAACCTAAAACTATAATCCAAATTAGAGGTTACTTTGTTGCAATTCTGTTTTCATGAGCATGAGAAATCACAGTTCTTTGACCATTTTTTTTTAGAATTAACCTCTTTTGAAAATACATTTGACCTATCTTTCCTACAGCCAATAAAAGAAAAATCGATTGTGTGTGAGGGTAGTTTCTTGTTAGGGTTTCGTGATCAGAAGAATAGGGTTTCTAGGGTTTTTGACAAAAGTAGCCCACTTAATTCTAATTCAAAAAGGTTTAAAAGTTGTAATTGCGAAGCTTTTGGACATAATCTTGGCCTATATCTGACTTAAACTAAATTAGTATGACTTTTGAATCTTTGAAATAGGACTTGACAAATGCCTTGCCTAGTAAATTCAAATATATAGGTATGCTTTGTTACATTCTAGACTAAAAAACCCTGTTACCTGCAATTCTGCTCTTGACCTACAATACTTTCTCAATATGAACTCATCATGAAATATGTAGAACGATTCCGGATCATGATGCGAGGATCGAGATAACTATATATATACATAAACAATTTAAAATAGTTAGATAGCAAGTCAATAAGTTTTTTTTGAAAAATTAGAGTTTCCTAATAAATGTGTTTTCAAGGGGAGAAGGAAAACTAATGTTTATAGAAAAGAAGACAGAGTAAAATTATTAGACAAAAAAAAATAAATAAATAAAAAGAAGAGTCAAATTAATGTAAAATTATATAATTTACCATAAGTTCATCTTTAGGCCCAATAAACTTCCATATGAGTCAAAGTTATAATAGATTATTATTTTTTGCTTGATAAATTACAATTTTTAACTTTTTTTTATAAATTTTTTATAATTTATTTATATACAACTTGGAGACATTGATGATTTGAAAGTGTCAAAAGTTATATATTATTATAAAGATATATTAAATATTTATATTTTTTAATATCTTTATATTTTTAAATAGTGATTGTCTTGTAGAACCTACGTAAAGTTTTTCTTAAGTACAACTGTACAAGTACTCATCTTGTGAGATATAAGGTAGATACTAGATACTCATCTTGACAAAACAAATTATAAAATACGAGGATTAATGTTAAAATTTTAAAATATATTCAACGAAAAGATAATTGTTTTATGGAGATTTGATTTATATATATATACACACACAAATATGAGTAATTGATATTGATATATTTAAAAATATATAATGATTTTAAACATGAAGCCTCATAAATAAGTAAAAGTGTAGATAACATGAATGAAATGAATATGATGAGGACTGAGGAGTAATAGTGAAAGCGCGTGAGGGCGCGTGAAAGTAAAGGCAAGAGAAGTGAAGTGAGAAAGAAAAGGCCCACAACTGTAAAGCAAAATCATGAAAGACAAAGTAACAGAAAAGGACTGCCTCGCCCTCATCATCACTATACAAACAAAGGAATCCTAAGGCTGGCTACGCTATTTCATTTTTCTCTTATATTATTTATTTATTTTTGGGCCTAACCTACATATTATTGTAAAAATAAAAATAAATAAAAGATCATGTACATTTTACTTTTTGGATCAAAATAAATAGGTTTGGTACAAGAATTTATTTTATAAAATTGGTCAAAAACTCTTTTTGATCCCTGAATTATAAGGTGAATTTATTTTGGTCCATAAATTGTTTTTCGTTCCATTTTAATCTTTGAAGTTTTTTACTTATTCAACTATTAGTTCTAATTACGCTTTTGTCAGATTTTTGTCGTTATCTTTACCCTTTATATTTGACCTAAACAATTTCCATCTCATATATATATAAGAATAAGAAATAAAAATTTGGATCTCTTATAACACATTATAGGTGAAGTGTTGAGAGAGAAATGAACATCTAGAAAGAAAAAGTGTCAATGAAACCCACAACTCTAATATTTTCTGTCTCTTGATATTTCTTTCTCTCTCAACACTTTATCTATAGTGCGTTATAGAAGATCCATGTCCTCCAAAATAATCATTAGCTAACGCTGAATATAGTGGAGAGGATCCATCAATCTCAAACTCTTAATGAATAATTTAGGTGTATATATATATTATGTAGTGACAGTGTTAGTGCTTATATATATTATTTAAGGATGAAAGGAGTAGAATATAATGTATCTCCTGGACTCTAAAAAAAACAAATCATTTTGTTGATTTCAAGCTTTTTTTTTTTACGTATATTAGTATCTTAGAATAATATATACTTCAGTTTTTCTTTTCTTTAAGAAAATTAGAACAGAGGTGAATTATATAATGTGAAAATAAGAAAAATGAAGGGGGTGGGATACTGTACCAAGAGTAGTACGGTGTACGACATAGGGGTAGTATGTCGTTCTGAAACTGAAACAGGAAATATAGCCGTTGCGCAGTGCAGATTAGACTTTTTAAGAGATTAGAAAGTGAGTGAGTGAGTGGATGGTACTGTCGTTTGTCCTCATTGCTGCTGTACGTCAATGTCGTTTTCTTGCTTTCATACATCTCTTGTATTCTTAGCTTCTTGCTTCTACTTCTACGCCATCATGCCTTTGAATTGAATTGAAACCATAATGTTACTTGACGTGTTGTGACCAAAAACATGTGGTTTATAACTGATAATCCTAACACTACCTAAGGCTCTATTTGGTCATTTCAAAGAGAATTAAAACACAAGGAATAGAGGGTTAATTACTTCATTTATATCTATTAGTATATATGTATTGATCCAATATGATGTAGCATTTATATTTTAAAAATATTATGAATCAATCATATTGTTTATAAAATGTAAATTTTATAACTAAAAAATATGTTTACGTGTTCCACTACCTCTCATCTCAGTACGATCACTCCATGCGACACACCTATATCATAATTCTTCTACCATAAAATATCTTTACACATTCTCAATCTTACTCATTTTCTCATATCAGAACACTTAACTGACTTACTCATCAAAAAGACTATAGAGAACTCAACTTCATCGTTAGTGCCTCTTAAAATTCCCATCAACTTTTCACGAATCTTCACCATCTTTTTGAGAAACCTATGTAACTATTGAACAAGATGGGCCATACGTACTAGGTCATGACTTCTCTCCCTAGAATTTAAAAAATTAAAAAAAATCCCAACAACCAAAATTGCCCATCACCAATCTAAACCGCCGAAATTTTTTTTTTTTGAAGTACCTGAGTTTTCATTTTGATAAAAAAAAAAACTAAGCGAGTGTAATTTTTAAAATTCAAACTCATTCTCCTTTTTGCGGAGATAAAAATGTCACTATATTTTGAAACGACTTCAAGTCAATTCTACCAAACAAGTAACACTGCTAAATATGTTATGATATTTTTAAAAATACTTTTAGTAAACCAATCAAGTCCTTGATATCCTCAAAGAATCACGTTAGTGAATGTGATTCTCAGAACTAAAAATTTTATTCATATGCCAAACTCATTTTAAATTAAAGTATGATGAAAACAGTGACGAAATAAAGCAATGAAAATTGAAATGGAACCAAGCCACAGAGTCGTATAATCTTGCTCAAAAGAATAGATATAAACGTCCAAAATCTGCAGGAATCTGTCACTGTACCTGCACCTGATCTAACAGGAATATACTTGCTTTATGTTCAATCATTTCGACCTAAATTCTGATCTCCATGGTCTTTTCAGATTTGCAATTCATTGCTGCATGCAAATGATGCAAGCAAGCAAGCAAGATCAATAACTAAGGAACTAAACTGCCAAAGAACAGATACCTCATATACCAATCATCAAGAATGAAACGAACAAGAACAAACAGGGGCATTCTGAATTTTACTAGCCAAAAATCCACCCTAGCCAAATACAACACAGCACGAAAAAGAGTTTTCATGAGAAAAGAACAAGAACATCTATGGTAACTTCTCTTTTTCCCCTCCAAAGTTTTACTCTTTGATTTCCAGAATCGTAAATTCATAGAAGTAGAAGACCGTCCATAAGCAGAATGAGACAGATATATGACTATCATATTTATATATTGATACAAGATCCGAGATAAGGCTTCAGGAGAAGAAAATTAACAAGAAACTGCAAGCTATGCAGAATAAAAGTCCAATTGCTCAGACATTAATTCCTCCAAATTTTCCTTTCAAATTGACAGTTAATAGAATACATTTTTGCACTATGGTTATGTGAGGCCAAAGAGTTTCGACCATCATCAGGCACCGCTAGCATATAACCGGGTCCATTCCTTTGCTGCAGATTCCAGAGCAACATAGTTAACAAGAGAGGATACATTAAACATGTTATAACATCACCATCAACTGATTTTGAAATTATCATATGGAGATACTATACCAGTTTCAACAGCCTCGGCCTCATTTGTTTTCCAATGCTTCGCAATGTTCTCAGAAAGCGGATCGTCTGGGTTTGGTGCACTAAGAAGTGCTTGAATGCTGATAGAATAATGCCAACAAAGTCAGTGTCAGTTCACATTTTTCTTTTCACTGAAGAGCAGGTTACTTGAATATTTTCCATTAGATCAGCCCACAAAATTTTCTCCAAGTTAAGGAGTTCAGTTTGGCTATGCCAAGGGAGAGGGAATGCTCCGGTGAACACAACTACCATGCAGATGAACACATAGAAGTTGAGCCAGAATTTAACAACCCTTTGTAGTTGATTCACTCTTCCAATTTTTTTTTTGACACTAAAAAAAAAACAGAAGTAAAAGAACCCCACTTCTATTCAATAGATCTTTAATTTAAACAACCAAAGGTAAACAAACTTCCGAACCCACAACATGATAACACAAACCTTTAGTTAAATAATGCTCTTGATCTAAGTTACATATCTATGGGCATGCATATCTCTTTTTTCTCTATATAACTATCACATCATCTTTCTTCCAAAAATAAGTAGGCTTGGACAAGAGATTGAAATTCGTGATACCTCAAAAGAACAGTGCGTATCTGAAGAGCAGGACTCCACTTATCTTTCAAAATATCAAGACATATCCTACCAAGCTGCATTAAACTTGAATTTGTAAGAAACAGGGTTACCACTGAGTACTGAAGTAAAAGATATGAGAAAGGGTAAACAGTGCACCTTATCAATATTTGGATGATATATTTTTGTCAGAAACCTAACCTGCCAAAAGCAATGCACAATTTGATCAGGAAACAGTGGAGAGGCATGATATCCCAAGTGTGACTTTTAAGTTTTCATTAGCCAAAAATCCTCATGAGAAAACTGCAGAGTCACATGATTTGATGTAGAAGCAGAACAGATATAATAATTGTAATGCTCCTTCAACATCTCGAGGGGAGAGAAAAGACCCAAGAGAACCTAGAGCAATTCAAACCACAAGATGCACAGGAGTGCTGTAGGTGCACCATTTTCTGAAGTCTAAACCTTGAAATTAGCAGTGGCCTCATTATGCCTTTTAGTACAACAATTCTACATTTAAAAGAAATCCCAAAGACCTCGGGATACTATAGCAGATCACATAAGAATGTTGAATATGACAACAAATCAACTTCTAAGTTTCAAAGGAAGTGGAGAAGATGCCATATATTAAACAGTTATACGTTCGGGTTAATTAGTTCCATCAATGGGAGGCAAAGATAGTTTGATCAGCAGCAGTTTTTCACTTCTTTGAAATCTAATTCCATGAAACTAAGAAAAACCTAGTGAATCATCAGAATTAAAGCGGTAATACAAGAAACATTTATTGAACATCTGAAACCACTTGTAGCGAAAAGAATTAGATAGATAACATCATTTCTTTGAGTAAGAACGTAATATAACACTGCAAGAATACCACAGTGAATAGAAATGATTAAATTACTAGATAAAAAATAATATACCTTGGGAGCAGCCATTGGATATTCTTCTGGCAAAAATAGTTCTAACTTAAACACCCCTCCTAATAATACAAGCAAAAACATAATTGGTTAAATGTAAAACTAAGAAGAATGAAAGGGGGGGGGGGGGGGGGGGGGGGNGGGGGGGGGGGGGGGGTCACAAATTAATAAAACCACCAACCCATCATATTAAAAGACATACAGACAGCAAATTCTTGCGCTTGCTAAAAGCAGCGAATTCTTTCCCCTCCTTACTTCCAATCAAGTATTCTAATCTTCAACACAAATAAGCAACAACTAGGCAAGCAAAAAAGATGCACTTGAAGATGTTAAAACTTGAAAGGTTAAACCAATAAAATGGTCTTTTTTAACTTTGAAGTTTCAAATTAGTCCTATAAGTTTCAATAGTATAAAAGTAGTTAAGTTTCACAACCATTTCACAGAAATGCTTTTAAATTCTGACTTAACTTTTTCAAATTCTGACTTAACTTTTAACTAACGCCATTATAATAGAGATGAGCTGGCATATCACATGTATATATTTTATTTTTTACATTGCTAACTTGGAATTGATGTGAAAGGGACACCAGATTTATCTTAAAAAATTCCCAATTTATCGATAATATTTCACCAGCTCCTTTTCAATGAAAAGAACAGTTTATAATAACTAGTAAGCAACTAAGCATATCCTTCTCTCTCATCTCAATAATTGTACACCATGGAAGACGAGGCGTCTTCATCATTGACCACACATCATCCATTACCGCCAATCTCAATGCTTGCCCCCATGCCCTTGGATTCCAAATCCTTCATTTATCTCCCCACAAAGTCACTGACCATATTCATGTTACCCTCAAGACTTGTCGTCAGGAAATTGTAATATCCTTACGTCGCATTCTTGATTTCAAGAGTCACCATATTTTAGAAGAGAGGATGATAAATTTTAGTTTGTATAGTTTTGTTTTAATATTTATTAAGAGTTTGAGGCAAACCAATTCCAAGAAGAAGACATGCCAACAAAATGTTCCAGTATTCCACCTCAACACTCGAATCACATGCAAACAAAACCACCAGAAAATTGTCTATATAGTTTCATTTTAACATGCAGTACAAGAATGAAAACTTCACATTACAAAGGGAAAGTACATAGGTGTTTTGCCAGGATAATTTCTGATATAGATCTGATAATAAAACGTAATTATCATATAGTAGTAGTGCCCAAAAGACCCATATCATATAGAAATGTATTCCATATTTATATTATAGATAAATCTATTGCCTCGGCCATAGACAAAGGTGTAAGGCATATAGTTGGGAGTATGTTACTACCTACCTTCATAAGGTGACTGTGTTGGACCAAGGATCATCACATTGAAATATCTCATATTTTCTTCTGACGGTGAAGCACTAATTCCTGGTGCTGCATGAGCAAATCGCATTGTTAAAAAATTGAAGCCACAAGTAAACCTCAAGCTTTAAAACCTTTAATCAAATATTGTATAAAATTTGATTTTACAAGTATAAACCCATAAGATACGCACTAACCCCTTTAACAAAAAAGAGAGATTCTACAGCACTAATTCAGTAGGGGAATTCATATTACGCCAGTAGATAGAAACAGGAACTAAGAATAAGCAGTTACCTGGCTCACTGAGAAGACGTTGTGTTTCCTGTCGAAATCAACGAACAGGAGTGACTAAATCATTCAGCATATATAAAAACCAAAGTAAAACTCAACATGGAAACGGAGACAACAAACGTAAACTCAATTCCCAATTAAGCATATAAATTTGTTTTTTTTTTTAACTCTCTAACTATCAGTAAATCGAAACCATGTTCTTCATTACACACGCGCTGAAAATCACCCAAACTGAATTACGCAGATCATCATTGAAACTGGTTTTTCAGTACAGTGAAATTCACAAATCGACAAACCCAGGAACCTAGACAGCGTTTCAAATTGCTTTTCAAGTCTTTCATTTTCCCATCAACCAAACCAAACAAATCGATCAGACAAATGTAAATGGGGATCTCAAGAAGAAAATTGTTACGGACCTTGATGATTCTTCGAGGGAGATTGCTATTGGCCATTATCGAGGTCGATTGCAAATCACGCAATAGGGTTTTGAAAGAGAGAAGGGCCTTTCTCTCACTAGAACAAGCGAAGTTAATTTCCAAAAGCGACGTTTTTATACTATCGTTTCAACATTGCAGCCGATAACAAAAATAAAAGTGGAAGGTAAAAATACTAATTTTATATCAACTATCAATTTCATTCTTAACAATAGATTTTATCTTATTTTTTAATATGAGTTAGAATTTGAGTTTTTTTATTAATTTTACATTATGTATTATTAGTCACGTAAATTCTGTCATTAATATTTGACTAAAATAAAAGAAAATAATAAAATTAACTAAAATGTGAAACACTGAAACATTGTGGATGAAATTGACAGCAAAAAAAATTTGGGGACAAAATTGACGATTGATAAAAAGTTTAGAGAGGAAATTAGTACTTTCACCAAGATAAACTTTATCTTATATCCTAGTGGCTTAAAAATATAGAAGTATATAAAAGATAAAAATATACTTAGATCTGGTCAGTTTTAAGTTGGGAGCATAACTTTTTTATTTTTTTTTTTTTGAGAGAAGTTGGGAGCATAACTTTTAAAGGTTAACAAACAAATTTTTAAATTTTTAATTTCAATTATTTGAAATATATGAGTTTTAAAAATTGATTGATAGATCCTTCAATTTTCAAATAACTTGACACACAATTTCCCAACTTTCAACCTTAATGACCAACACTCTCAAATAACTTCAGTTTTTTTAGAATAACTTGACACACAATTTCCCAACTTTCAACCTTAATGACCAACACTCTCAAATAACTTCATTTTTTTTAGAAGTTATGATTCCTCTATCAACTTTTAAAATTTAGAGGTCTTAAATAATAATCTACATCTAAACAAAATAGACATTCTTATTCTTTACTTATTCCTTAGCCAATAAATATTCAAACTATTTTGTTTTCTTCGCTTAATAAATATTTGAAGGAGGACAACTATGAATATCATATTTTGCCTATCTTTATTTATTTATTTTTTGTAATTTCAGAATTTTTCTTTCTTTTTTTTCACAAGAACAAATACAAAAGAAAAACATGTATATTTATTTTATTTTGATGATTTAACATTTTTCTGTCAACTTTATTTTTACATTTTAATTTTTTGGCCAGAAGTTTCACATTTTTATTAAAATAATAAAAAATCTTTAAAAAAAAAGGAAAAAGAAGGAATTCAAAAAGAGCATAAAAGAGCCAAAGGTAAAGAAAATTACAACAAAAAGGAATGTAGAGGCCCATGAGACTATTTTCCCACCCAGATTGACACATTTTGTTGAACCAGAAAAATAATTGCTGACACATGCTGTCAGATTGTTCTCATCAATTCATGGAAAATCACTTCTAATTACACAAGGCTACAAAATCATTGTGTTAACTTCACTACTAGTATTTTCCTTCTTCGGCAAAAATACAAGACTCATTTCTGTGGCAACAGAATAATGTGGAAGGAATCAATTCTCTTCCTTCTTTGGATTGCTTGGCATTCTGATATCACCTTAGACAGCAGCCACCATCTATGAAGTTGAACCAATTTTGAAATGTTTTGATTCATCATTCATTGTCTTCAGATTTGACCCTCTTTTTCTCTGACATTCTGGTCATCATTTCTGGCTTTCTCCAACATCTCTCTCTTGGTTTGAAGGAATTTCACAAGGTTTGGGAGGGAATCATGTGCACAAGCAGTCTTAGTTAGCTTCCCTGCAATATCTGCAGGAGTGGCCTGAGCTTCTTCCAGAAGCTCTTTAATCTGTTGAAATAGAGTGTGTTGTGAAACTGAAATCCCAAGGTAGTTGAAGGCCAATTGCTCAAAAGCAGAAGGAGTGCAATATGACATGTGAACTTGCATGTCCATCCTTCCAGGCCTTAATAGAGCTGGGTCAAGCCTGTCCTTGTGGTTTGTTGTGAACACTATAATTCTTTCCTCCCCACAGCAAGACCATAGGCCATCGATAACGTTCAAAACTCCCGAAAGCGTCACCTGTTGGGAAAATTTAAGCAAAAAAAAAAATGGATGTATGTTATGTTACTCTAATTCTAGTGTTTTGGTATATCAAATGGCTCATTATTCATTACTGAATTACTGACCTTGTTGTCACCATTGTTGACTGGTTCATCGTTAGCTTCTCGGTTCTGCAGCTTAATGGTGCAGTCAATATCCTCCAGCACAAGAATGGAACGGTTGGACATGCTAAGCATCAAAGACTTTAAATCCATGTTGCTAGAGACAGCAGTGAGATCCAAGTCATAGATATCATAGTTCAGATAATTAGCCATGGCTGCAATCAAGCTAGATTTTCCAGTGCCAGGAGGACCATATAGTAGATACCCTCGTTTCCAAGCCTTGCCGGTTCTTTTATAAAACTCCTTCCCTCTCACAAACCTGTCCAAATCCTCCATTAATTCTCTCTTAAGCTCTGCATCCATTGCCAAAGTCTTGAAGGTCATTGGGTGATCAAAGTTGACAGAATATCCATTCCAGAAATCATGTTTCACTGTGTGCAGCTTAACTGCTCTTATTTCCTCTTTCAAAGCTTTGGCTCTTTCCATTATGTATGGTAAATATGATTTGAAGATCTTCTCCTTGTGTTTCTTGTGAAAGGTTAGCTCATAGGATCTTGCTTCGGAACGAACCGAGGCAATCATATCCCAAGGAACATGATTACCATATGAGTCAAGCTGCACACAAACATGTTTCCACCTTACTTGTGCATCTTCATAAACATCATCCATTTCTGCATCTCTGTCTACACTGAAAGCTAGCTTCTTGTCATCCTCAGATTTTCCTGTTTTAAGTCTTTGAGCTGAGATGGTGGCTATTGTGGCCAAATAGGCTTCTGCAGCATCATACACTTGGTTCCTAGACAACCCTTGAAATTCTTCTATCACAAGTGTGAATTGAGAAGACAACTTGTGAGAGATGTTATGGAGTTTAGCATTAAAAAAGGTGAAAACTTGTTGTGGGATGAAGTCATTGGCAATGCTTCGAATAAGAACAGCAGAAGCTACAACAGAAGCCAATGCAGAAAAAACTGCCTTTGCTTTACAATCTGACATGGTTTTGTTTTGTGAAGTGGCAGAAATAAAATGAAAAGGAAAATTTGATGTTTGGGGAGTGATACTTCTGTTTGGAAAGTTCACTGATCTCACAAGGATTTTATTAGCAGTGAGAGAGATTAGGCCTTGACCTTTCTTTCTTGTTCACCACGTAATTTTTATTTTTTCTGTTTTGAAAATTTCAGAATGCCAACCTGTTCAACGGAAATCTACGCGTTAAAGTATTCCTTTGAGATGTGTTATTTTCTCTTTCGAGAAAAAGTTAGCTTTTTGACCTGAGTGACTCCTTCCTTCCTTGCTTCAAACGAAAACGTGACGCAGTTCATTTTCTTATCATTATTTTTTTTTGCTTTGGTGTCTCTCTAAACTCGTATTTTCATTTTAAAATATGAGTGATATATTGTTTTATAAGTATACGCAAATCTTGAGGCGTGATTCATTAAATAATGAAGAGTTATGTCTGATTTGAATTAGGTTCATCTAAATTATAGAAAAAAGGTGACACTCAGAAAGGGTTGAAAGAGTAAACTTTAAGAATGTAAGATAATAGCAGTTGATATTTTGATTTTTTTTTTTCTGAGGAAACCTATTATTTGGTCTTTGAATTTACACTGAATCAACTAATCAGTCCCTAAATAATCAAAATACACGATTTAGTTCCTGAAATGTTTCAATTATCAACTATTTGGTCCTTAGTGACCATTTGGAACCTGAATTTAAACTAATTTTTATACTTTTTTGTCCTTGGATTTGTACTAAATTAACAAGAAACTGTAAGCTATGAAGAATATTAACTCGCAATTGCTCAGACATTAATTCCTCCAAAGTTTCCTTTCAAATTTACAGTTACTAGCACACATTTTTGCATTATGGTTACTTGAGGCCAAAGAGTTTCTACCATCATCAGGCACTGGTAGCATATAACCGGGTCCATTCCTTAGCTGCAGATTCCAAAGCAACATAGTTAATGTTATGAGTAGTTGTTAGTTGAGTCATTAATATAGGTAGATAGGAGAGCTTGAGTCTTGTATATATATATATCCTTGTTGCTATGTAAATATTATCAGATATTATCCATTCTGGTCTTAGAAATAACATGGTATCAGAGTTTTAGGGCTTTAGGGTTTGGTATCTTCTCCAGTAGCGCACATTTGAGTGTGCAGCTCATCACTGCACGTTAGGGCCCAAATTTTCTGGGCATCTGTTTGCGTCACCGCCACCATAGGAAGGAAGAGAAGGCTGAGATCGGCCAGTTCCCGGAGTCCGGTGTCCAATAGGGCGGCGCGTGAGTCTCACGCGCCTTGCAAAGTTTTCGCGCAGATCCCACGTGCCGGCGCGTGACGGCGCGTGCTCTGTCGTACCGGCAACCGCCTTGTTCAGCCGCCGTCGGGAGGACATTTTCGGCGGTATCCGATCAACACCCAGAGGTTCCAGCCACTTTTTGTTTGGTTCTATTGATTGAGGTCTCGTTTTGGTCAGTGGATTTGCGTCCAGTTCATCATTTGGAGTTGGGCTTGCTGTGTGGCTTTGGTGCCCAGTTCAGCATTTGGAGTTTTGGTTCTTTTGATCTGCTGTCCAGTCATCACGTGTTTAATTTGAGGTTATTGTTTGGTGCCTCTTCAGAGTTTGATTCCAGAGTTTGTACTCTATTTGGTTGGTGGCAGTTTTGAGACTAGTTTGGTTTCATTTGCTCTTTGTTTGAGAAGATTATTCCGATGGCTGATAACACTATTTGTATTTCCACGGATGAATATGCTCAGTTGCTCAAATATCGTGAGTTAGTAAACTCTCATGCCGATTCAAGTAAATCCACTAAATGCCTACTTTCATCATCTTCTAAATGGGTTATTGATTCAGGAGCTACAGAGCACATGACAGGTAACCCAAATTTCTTCTCCACTTTTCAATCTCATTCTTCCACTCCTCGTGTTACTTTGGCAGATGGTTCCACTTCTCGTGTCCTTGGTTCTGGAACTGTCAATCCTATTCCTTCACTTTCCTTATCTTCAGTATTGAGTTTACCCAATTTCTCATTCAATCTGCTTTCGGTTAGTAAACTCACTCGTGATTTAAATTGTGTCATCTCATTCTTTCCTGACTATTGCCTTTTTCAGGATCTTACGACAAAACGGATTATTGGTAGAGGACATGAGTCTGGAGGATTATATGTCTTGGAATCGCCACAACCTGTTGCATGTTCAAGTGTTCTCTCCCCTTTTGAGGTGCATTGTCGTTTGGGTCATCCTTCCCTATCTTCTCTTAAGAAACTTTATCCTCAGTTTAATCACTTATCTGTTTTGGAGTGTGAGTCATGTCAATTTGCCAAGCATCATCGAGAAGATACCAAACCCTAAAGGGCTATGCTCAAACCTATGGTATTGACTATTCTGACACGTTTGCTCCTGTGGCTAAACTTACATCAGTGAGATTATTTATCTCTATGGCAGCAACTCATAAATGGCCCTTGCATCAGTTGGACATTAAGAATGCATTTCTCCATGGTGACCTGCTAGAGGAAGTGTATATGGAGCAACCACCTGGGTTTGTTGCTCAGGGGGAGCGTGGGAAAGTATGTCGTCTGCACAAATCCTTATATGGGCTGAAGCAGAGTCCTCGAGCTTGGTTTGGCAAATTCAGTGACGTGATTATGAACTTTGGAATGCTTAAATGCAAATCTGATCATTCAGTGTTTTACAAGAAGACAGACGCAGGCATCATCCTATTGGTTGTCTATGTTGATGATATTATAATCACAGGGAATGATGATTCTGGCATTGCTTCTCTCATCGTCTTCCTTCTAGTCCTAGAGTCAATAACCGAGCTACATCACCATTTGAGTTAGTCCACTCGGACGTTTGGGGTCCTTGTCCGATCGTTTCTAAACAAGGTTTCAAATACTTTGTTACTTTTGTTGATGATTATTCTCGTGTTACTTGGTTATATTTCATGAAAAATCGTTCGGAGTTGTTTACACACTTTTGTGCCTTCTATTCTGAAATCAAAACTCAGTTCAAGGTTTGTGTGCAAACCTTACGGAGTGATAATGCTAAAGAATATTTCTCTGGGTCATTTCAGTCTTTTATGTCACAAAATGGCATTATTCATCAATCTTCGTGTGTTGATACTCCATCTCAAAATGGTGTTGCTGAGCGGAAAAATAGACACTTATTAGAAGTGGCTCGGGCTCTTCTTTTTCAAATGAAGGTCCCTAAGCCATTTTGGGTTGATGCTGTTTCTACAGCCTGTTTTCTTATTAATAGAATGCCTTCATCTGTGCTTCATGGTGAAATTCCATATACTGTTCTTTTTCCCTCTAATAAATCTTTATTTCCTATTGAGCCCAGAATATTTAGATGCACATGTTTTGTTCGAGATGTTCGACCTCACAGTAAACTTGATCCTAAGTCTGTCAAATGTGTCTTTCTTGGTTATTGTCGGGTCCAAAAAGGGTATCGGTGTTTTTCTCCTGATCTTAATAGATATCTTGTCTCTAGAGATGTTACATTTCATGAAAATGTTCCTTTCTTTCCTCACTCACATGTGCATCCCAATGAGGGGGAGGAAGATTATTTGTTGATTTATACTGTGCCTCAACTTTCAGTCAACACATTGTTAGAGGGCACACGTCCTTCAGCTACACAGGCATCAGTAGACACAGTATCAAACAACACATGTCCGCCAGTTACGCAGGTCTCAGAGGACACGCGTCCTCCAATAAAACATGTCTATTCTCGACGACCACAACAAACAAGTGATCTTGCGCCAGACTCATGCCCTCCACTATCCTCTTTGTCGTCAGATCCAGTCTCTTCTGAACATGATCCCGCAGATGATCGTCCTATTGCTCTTCGAAAAGGTAAACGTCAATGTACCTATCCTATTTCGTCTTTTGTTTCTTATGACCATCTATTTACTTCCTCTCGTGCCTTTGTTGCTTCTTTAGACACAATTTCTCTTCCTCGCTCGGTCCATGAGGCTTTTTCTCATCCTGGTTGGCGTGAAGCAATGATTGAAGAGGTGATGGCTCTTGATAAGAATGGAACTTGGTCTTTGGTGGATTTACCCGTGGGCAAGAAAGCCATTGGTTGCAAGTGGGTATTTAATGTCAAGGTTAATCCAGATGGCTCTGTGGCGCGACTCAAAGCTCGTTTAGTTGCAAAGGGCTATGCTCAAACCTATGGTATTGACTATTCTGACACGTTTGCTCCTGTGGCTAAACTTACATCAGTGAGATTATTTATCTCTATGGCAGCAACTCATAAATGGCCCTTGCATCAGTTGGACATTAAGAATGCATTTCTCCATGGTGACCTGCTAGAGGAAGTGTATATGGAGCAACCACCTGGGTTTGTTGCTCAGGGGGAGCGTGGGAAAGTATGTCGTCTGCACAAATCCTTATATGGGCTGAAGCAGAGTCCTCGAGCTTGGTTTGGCAGATTCAGTGACGTGATTATGAACTTTGGAATGCTTAAATGCAAATCCGATCATTCAGTGTTTTACAAGAAGACAGACGCAGGCATCATCCTATTGGTTGTCTATGTTGATGATATTATAATCACAGGGAATGATGATTCTGGCATTGCTTCTCTCAAGTCTTTTCTTCACTCTCAGTTTCAGACAAAAGATTTGGGATCGTTGAAATATTTCTTGGGAGTTGAAATTACAAGAAGTAAGAAGGGTATTTTCTTGTCTCAAAGAAAATAGGGTAAATTATAGAAAAGGGCCCTGTGGTTTGGCCCTGTTTCAGATAGGGTACATGTGGTTTGAAAAGTTTCAAATTGGGGCCTGAGGTTAACTCCGTTTGCAAAAAGGGTCCCGAGGTATATTTCCATCCAAAATTTAACGGAAATTTTAGTTAAAATACTATTTTAAGACCCTAACTATTAATTTTTTTGCGTTTGAATCCCTATTTCTTACAATTTCATCCTAAGGACTAGAAAGTTATTAAAAAAAGTTTATGATCTTTAT
>QANZ01044514.1:126033-154574 GCA_003254925.1 Chamaecrista fasciculata
AATTTACAATAAGGTTATATATTTTTACAAAATTAATTTAATTTTTGAGCATGAGATTTATCCAAGTGTCTTTGTGAATTATGAAAATTAATGGGTAATAAATAAAATAAGGAAACTATTTAAGAGCATGCATCATTATCAAACTTGAAGATAAAATATAAAGAATGTGTAATTTTATTTTATTTTTTGAGACTTTTCAAAAAAATAAACTTAATAGACATTTGTTTAATAGAGACAAATTTACTTAAAGATCGGTTATCTAATTAAATCATTCTTTATTAACATTATTTATTAAATAATTTTTTTAGTAATCAACAATATATTATTTTTAAAAGTAAAATTAAATATATTACACATGTACAACGCACGTGCTTTCTACTAGTACCATTAAAAATCCTCTGATGGTTGAGTAATCACCCAATGCTCAAAAACTACAGACAATTATTTGGGCACAAAAAAGGCTACAAATTAGAGAATATATCTTCAAATTGAATCACATAGGCATATATCTTTCATTTGTAGATTGTGAATTTTCTTTCCACAGTTGCAGCAGAAAGAGAAGATGGAGTGTGGTCCATATATAATGGAATGTTCTATATCTGTGAATTTTGGAGGAAGTTGCAAACCTTAAAACATTTCTACTTACTTCAGTTGCCAGATTGCAGAATAGTTTGACACTTGTGAAGCTGGCCGACGGCGAAGGACAGCGGCGACAGTCGAGACTTCAGATAAATTCGACGGCGCTCAGTGATTGATACGAGTCCGTGACGAACGAAGCTGCTCTTCTCCAGCGAGGCGTGAGAGTGACGAGAGGCTAACTGAGTACTAAAGATTAGGTTAAATAATTTTAGTGTAGGAAAAAAGAGGGCAAAACTATATGCTCTAATGCTCATTTTGGTATAAATGTTAGCAACATGTTTCATTTTGGTCCAAAACTATTGAATTTGGTTAAATTTCTCTCCTCTCTCATTTCAAGTTCAAATGACTTGTTAAGAAGAACTCATAGCCCTGAATTTGTCGCATTCGAATTTGAAACGAGAGAGATTTCATCGACGTTTCTTGTTTGACCATGAAACAAGAGGTCTACTTTTAGAACTTATTTGAGTTCTGACGCCCCCAATTGGATAGAGAAATTATTTTTTGAGAACGATATGTAGCTCTAAACTCGTCTCGTTTGAACTTGAAATGAGCCATATTTAATAATTTTGGGACCAAAATGAAACATTTTGCAAACATTTATGACCAATGTGAATATTTTCAAACATAATAGACCAAAATGAACATTAGAGCATACATTTAGGACCAAATTGATCCTTTAACCCATTTTTTTAAAAAAATAGGTCAAAGCTTCATTTTGGTCCCTAATATTTACCTCAAATTCCATTTGGTCCCTTTGTTTTTTGTTTCTTTTTTTTTATTATTTCATTTTAGTCTTTAATGTTTTCCAACAATTTTGTTTTGATATCTATTGAATATAGTTATATCTCTCTCATTTCAAGTTCGAATACGATAAAATTGAAACTACTTATTACTTTTGATAAGTTATTTATCTATATTTTTAGTTAAAGTAAATTGATTGCATAATTTTTTGATAATTTTGTCTAATAAAATGAAAATAAAATTATTATATTTGTAAGCAATATTTGATTATTGTTACAAAAAGTTTTGCGTATGAGTCTAGTTAAAATTGTTGCAAAAATTGTTGAGTAGATCTGTTGTTTAAACTTTCAAAATTTTAAGTGACAGTAAAAAATTGTTGCTTGTCTTATCTTATCAATTGCAACATTTTTTATTGTTGCAAGTGTTGTCGAAGCTTTAAAATATTGTGGTGACTCTTTAAAATAATCCAACGTCTATTTTCTCTCCAGCAACTCAAAATACTATTTTTGTCCAAGCTTGTAGCTGAATAGATACAATGAGGCGAATAAATGGCTATAAAATTAAATGATGAAAATACGGGTCCCATTTAGTGCCTAGTTTCTCAACACCTAAGAACACATTATCATTAGAGAGTGAAAAACAGAGGTCTAAAGGCATTCATATTCCATTCTTGAAGTTTTTAGTATTCTACTCATTTTATATATGCATGAGCAATGTATATACGTGGAGTATGTTTTATTTCCTTTAATTTGACAACAGTAAGTACTTTTACAATTAGAGTTCTTACACAATATCTTGAGATCTTCCAAGATTTCATCATTATTTTCATAATTATAATTAAAAGTCACTATATATAAACACAAACAAGCATAGTAGGAATAATAACTCAACCTCCTCCCTCCATTAGTACAATTGAAACAAAATTGATGACTTGTAGGCAAAAATTTAGTGAAAAGAGAGAACTAAGCAGCAGCAGCAGCAAAAGAGAAAGAAATTTGTATATTTAAGAAAAGAATGGGAGAGAATTAGAACTGATGAAATCCCTCTCCTTACATTAATTTATTATCACTTTGTAAAAGAAACATATATATTAATGGTCAAAACTGAAAGTCCTGTGAAAGAGAAGAATGTATTAAGTTTAACCAGTGTTTTGCAAGCCAGCAGCAATACCCTTCATGGTGAGAATGAGAGTGTCTTCCAAACCAGGAGCATATTCACTAGTGGGGTTGAGTGTGACAAGTTCATCCGCTGGTTTACTTATCTCCACAGACTCTTTGGATAGATGAGGACGCACCTTCACATTAAACTTTGGATCCCTAATACGTTTCAATGTATAAGCTTGGCAAACATTGAGTGTAGTTATGTAAGAATCACGCAATCGAATCCTCTGCTTCAAGTAAGGGTCTCCTTCCAGAATTTCCTTGTGTCCAGCTACCTGAAGAAGCAGTTTCTTAGTTTCTTCATAGCGAGCCCTTAATTGTTCCCCAAATGGCAATAAATCTGAAGAAACAAGAAGCCTGTCATAGAGAGTAGCAATTCCTGGGTCTCCTTTGGCAAACACCATTTCCACTAAATCAATGGTGACTCTAAAGAAAGGCCATTGATTGTACATCTCTTGCAGCATTGGGAGATTCTTTGCATCTTTTTCAATCACTTTTTTGAAGGCTCCTCCAAATCCAAGCCACACTGGTAGATGAAACCTCGTTTGTGTCCACGCAAAGATCCATGGTATTGCACGTAGTGTTTCAATCCCCCCACTTGGTCTTCGTTTTGCTGGTCTACTTCCAATGTTCATACGTCCATACTCCAACTCTGGTGTAGCCTGCAACAATCAATTATTTTCTTTTTCAAAGATTAGTTTTCCATGACAAAAGCAAAAAACTAGTACTATTCCAACATCATATATGCGAAAAATGAGGTTTTAACAAAATAATCATTCATAGAGATTGTTAATGTTTCAAGTAATTTATTGAATGATTAGAGTAGTGGTTGGAATTGAATTAGATATATATGTGACTTACCAGTCGGAAATACTCAACAAAACGGGGTTCTTTGAAAACAATAGAACGATATTCCTCTGTAGCAATAGCAGCCATTTGATCCATCAAGTTTCGCCATTCAGGTTTGGGAGAAATAGGAGGATGCATTCCATGCTCCAAAGTAGCCGCAGTGTAACGTTGAAGTGTTCTAAAACACAAGTGTCGCTCTCCAAAAGACTGTTCTATGACTTCGCCTTGAACAGTGACTCGGAGCGAACCTTGAATGGTGTCGGGAGGCTGAGACAGTATGGCTAGGTGAGTGGGTCCGCCTCCTCGACCAACCGTCCCACCTCGCCCATGGAACATGGTTAGCTTTATTCCATATTTCTTTGCTACATTTACTACTTCCTCTTGTGCTTTGTATAGCTGCCATGCTGCTGTGAACCTTCCTGCATCTTTCCCTGCACCCATTTTCACAATATGTATTAAATAAATCTCTGAATCGGAATAGCCAAAACAAACAAGTCTCACCTGAATCGGAATAGCCAATCATCACTTCTTGCTTCCCGTTAATCCGATTCCTATACCAATCCATCGAAAACAACCTCGCCAACGCCGCCGGCGCCGCCTCCAGATCCGCCAGTTTCTCAAACAACGGCACCACTCTCAACGGCTGCTTCACATGACACTCCCGCTGCAACAATTCCACCGCCAACACATCCGACGGCGCCGTCGCCATCGAAATTATATACGCCCCGAAGTTCTCCGGCGGCAACTCCGATATCACTCGAAACGTGTCCAAAACATCTCTCACTTCGTCCGTCTGCGGCAGATCCGGTCCGAACAGAGGCCTTTTCCCGCTCAATTCCGACAGAAGCCATTCTTGTCTCTTCTCTTCCGGCCATTCGTGGTACGATCCGATTTCTAAATGCTTAGTGATCGCGTCCATCACGTCACTGTGGCGATCGGATTCTTGACGGATGTCGAGTTTCACCAGTGAGAGTCCGAATGTCGAGATTTGACGGAGGAAATCCAGAAGTGTGCCGTCCGCGATTGCTCTGTCACCGCAGGCGCAGAGAGATCTGTAACACAGTTCTAGGGGTTCCAAGAACTGCATTTTCCCGCCAAAATGAATTTGAATGAATAAAACAACATTCATACTGATTAATTAAACAACATTGATAGTGATACCTCTTGAACATTAGTGAAAGTTGAATCCTCTGGAATGTCAGAGTAGCCTTGAGCAAGCAAATGCCGGGAACGCTCACGAGTATGGTATAGTCTGTCTCTTAAGTTACTCAGTATTACTCGATACGGTTCATTTGGTGGAACATTTTTCCAAAACTCTGCATCATATATCAACAAATCCAGTCACTTTATATATATATCATAGATTGCTTATCATAACGTTTTCACATCGGCAGACAAATAGAATTCACAAGTTTTTGAGTTATGAGTCAATTTCTCACTAATTACACTAATCTTTGTTGCCCCCCTTATTATTTATTGTACATTGTACAAATACTATCCACTTTCCTTATGCAAGGCCATCCTACCAAGCTTCATTTATGAATACTCTTCTCTACTCTACTCTCTTCAAAACTTCTAAACAGAGTAAGAGACACCAGTTTGTTCCATTGTTAAGCAATATTATAATTTAAATTAGGTCCTCACTAGAAAAAATCACATTTTTGGTCCTCACTAGAAAAACACTACATTTTTGGTTCCATTGTTAACCTGTTTAAATTAGTCCTCTAAACAGGTTAGTAGTTACCTATATAGTGTTTTGCAACTGCATCTTTCTTGGAAGACTGGTGAATTTCTTCGGCACGAACACGAAGCTCATCGTTGCAGCGCCACATAGAAAGCTGCAGGAGGAGAAAAACAAGAAGGAATGTTCAGCAAATTGATGCCATATAATAGCAATGATTTTAGTATGGAGAAGCAGGTGTTAATTAAATATATACCTCAAACATAAGATCCTCAATTTGGGAATAATAGAGATTTACAGCCATCATTCTAGCCAATATGCAAACATCCCTTGTTACTTCTGCAGTCACCCTTGGATTTCCTGCATCATTCTTTCTGTGTAAATTAGCCACGCAAAAATTAAACCTTCAGCTTTGGCTGCCTACTAATAATATGGATCATATCTAAAAGATTGAAGTGATTTGGTAATTAATTTAGAATTGTACCATCACGATCACCACCCATCCAAGAAGAGAATTGAATAAGGGGAGCATTATAAGGAACACGTTTGTTGATGCCAATGTTCTTCAAAGCTGTATCAACACGTCTCAGAAATTTAGGGACACCCTTCCATATTGTCTCGTGGAAGTAGCTCATTCCTGCCCTCATCTCATCTTGTGGTGTTGGAGGGCTCCTCCTTATTTCATCTGTACGGAATGCAGCTTGAATCTGTAAAAACAAAATCACATTTAAAAAAATGCACTTTGGTCCCCACATAAACAAATACTACAATACTACTAACCTCCCTTTGTAAGGCCTCATCCAGCTCCTGCTTACCATCAGAAGTGATATCTTTAGCATAAAATTGAGCTAAACAATTCCTTATCCTACAAACCACAAAAGCCACATACATATGAAGTCTATACAATTTTTTTTTATCACGTGTCAAATGTTTATTGGAAAATATTATTAGTGAATAAACCTTCCGTATTTTTGGAGCAAAGATCTTCGAACCGATTGAGTAGGATGAGCAGTGAGGACAAGATCAACAGTCTGGTTGATGAGAGCATCAAAAACTTGCTCAGGAGATTTCTTCATTTGGACAACGAGTTTCTTGAGGGTCTCTTCGATGTCGGATTCGGTGGTGGCGTTGTTCTCGTCGGCGAAATCGCCCTTCTTCAACTTGTTACGTCGACGGTGAGCAATTTGAACCTCCTCGGCCAAATTGACCAAGTTAAGCATGTTGGAGAATGACTTGGCAAGAACAATGGAGTCGCCAGGGTCCAAACTTATAATCAAATTTCCAAGCTCCTCAAGCTTCTTTGGATCAAGCTTTCCTTCATACTCTGCAGCAAGTTCGTGTACTTCTTGCACCTATGACCAAGGAAGCAATCAAGTGTGTACAATTGTTACAATTATTTTTCAAAAAATTCTTTTGTATTACAGTTGAAGCTTTGATTTTTGATAATTAATGTGCTATGTGACTGTTGGTAACCTTGTTAAGATTATATTAAAATAATGGTCTCAATATCATTTTAGTCTCCAAAATATCGGGTGGATTCTATTTTGGTATCCAAAATTTTTTTGCTTTGGTATTTTAAGTTTTTTTTTTATATATATATATATGTTCTATTGTTAGTTCCCATTGTGATTCTGTTGATTTCTATCGTTATCTCTAAATTGAACACCTAACCTAAACGATTCATCTCTCATTTCTCTCATATATGTGTGTCTTAATGAGTTAGGAGAGAGAGAAAGAAAAATTTTCTTTCTTATAAAAAAATTAACCATAAATTTATTTATGGTTAATTAAGAAATAAGATTTTTCTTTTCTCTCTATTAGTTTGTTGCATGTCAATTCACTCATTATAACACGTGTGAAAAAGAAACCATTTATCTCAATTGTTCAAATTAGAGATAACGACAGAAACTAAACAAAATTATATTTTCTGGACTAATGGTGGAATGGAATAAACGAAAAAAGTTGAAGGACCAAAACTAAACGAAAAATATAGTTTAGGGATAAAAAGAAATTACCCTATAATTCAAAGACCAAAACGAAATTTTGACTAACATGTAATGATATGAAAATTTAAGATAAAAGTGTTTAAATTCAAGATCATATTAATATGATTTTATGTAAGAAAAAAAATTAGGTTAGATTAAAATGATAGAAATATGATATGAATTAGAAAGAATTGAAAAGGTAAAAGAAGAAACGAAACTGACGGTTTCTCTGAGACCGACGCCATGTAAATCCTGAAGAATATCAAGAAAGCGATCGATGAGCAAAGCATCGTACTCAACCAATTTGTCATCTTCACTCACTTTTCTTGGCACCAATTGCCGAAGCTGTGCATCAATGGATGCCATCTTCTCAAGGCTTCGATGACTCGCCATTAATATATTATAATATGATTATTTCTTAATTATTCAAATCAAATCGAATAACAACGGCTCCCACTCTTTATATATATACATACATAACTAACAAACGAAAACTATGGAGTGAATCAAAGCTATAGCCATTGAAAATGTGTGAATGTCGGACTGACTAGTTCTCCAATTCCTTTAACCAATTAATTAAGTCATATTTACTAATAATCTAATATTAACTTTCTCAATTTAATTTCTTTCTTTTCTTTTCTTGTCCTCTCTTTTTTTTTGCATGCAAAAACACATTTTAGATTTGATTTCTCAATTAATTAAGTCATATTTACTAATAATCTAAAATACTGTGTTTTTGCATGCTATTACATTCGTACAAATTAAGTCACAGTATTTTAGATTTGCTTTTCTGATAGGGATATAACAATAATAGTAGAACAGATTTGGAAGGAATAATGCAATCCCAACTTTATTATTGTTTTTTCGCCAAAACACTATTTTGGTCCCTAATCTTTGTCCAATATTCCGTTTTGTTTCCTAATTTTTTTTGGTTTTGTTTTGATTTTTGAAGTTTCTAAAAAGTTTCACTTGACTAGTTTTCATCCACTTTTTCGTTAAAAAATAAAATAAACGGAAAAATTAACTTTCATCCTCCAATAATTTTGCTCTTTAATTTTATGTTAAGGTCCTTTTTTCTTGTAATAGGAATTAAAATGCAATAAAAGAATAAAATGAGGGCCTAAATGTATAAAAAAAACATTCCTCTCCCAAGTTTTATCTTCAAGATAAAACTTATATCAAGCTCCTTGTATCCTTACTATCAAGTTCCACCAATCATAATTGGTCAATGATGGCCATGCAAAAAGTGATGTTTAATATTTTCTCTCTATCATGATTAGTCATATATAAATTTTTTGTCACGTGTCAAATGTTGATTGGAGAACTCGATAGCAAGGATGTAGGAAACTTGATGTAAGTTTTGCCCTTATCTTCATAGCTCTCAATCTCTCATATATAGAGCTCACTCACTCTGCTCGAGGCTCTTCGGTACCACCGTCCATGACGTTTCTCTCCTTCTTTTTAATGAAAGAGTGAAAATTGACCAAAGACTAATGATGAAATTTTTTGGCAACTACGGGGATCAAAATGGAATAAAAAACTTTAGAGACCAAAATAGAATCTCGGGTAAATATTAGGGACCAAAATAGAATTTTGGCCTTACTGTTTAAAACAAACGAAAAAGATAGCACATCGATCTTCCAATTACATTTGAGGGTTATAATTTTTTGACCAGAGAACTGAAAGATCAATAATTGAATTCAGTAATTTTATATACATACTTTCTAGCTATTTAATTAAAAGTGTGTTACTCATGAATTCAAGATTAAATTATTTATTTTTAATATACTCAGCCAAATTATCTAATGATTTTTTTTTTCATATATTCCTTTTCAAAAAATTAAGAGTATAACACCAATGAGTGAAAGATTTTAAGTCGACTGGGTGTATGAATCAGTGCTGAATTCTATAATTTTAGCATACTCTAATCATATAATTTTGTTAACATATAATTTTTACACACTATTTCTTAAATTTTATGTTAGGGATAAAAGTTTTTGTCACCATCATTGATGCTTACAAGATAATCACAACTTATCATTATGGATAACTTCCACAACAGATAAGAATTTTAGCCCAGATCACCTTGAGATAGACTAGAAAAATTAACTCCAACTAAATAGAAATAAAACTACCAGCAAAAGTGGGAATGTGGGATTGAAAAAAGCAAATGGAAAAACTTTTTCTCTCGTATATCTTTCAGAAAAGACAGATATGACCAAGAAGTTTATTCGATTAAAAAAGTAACAAAGACGAAAGTATAGAGTTAGAGTCTGCTAACTAACAAATCCAGAAAAAGGTAGTAGAGAATATATAAATTAATTTATTTTTTATTAATTAGATGCTCCTTCTTAATTTAATTAAGTCTTATACTCTTATCAGATTCAGCCTTTAATTATATTTATTTTTGGACCAAAGTAATAACATATATATCATCATCAATTAAAAATGTCACATAATTAATTAATTGAGAGTGATATATATATAGTGACATTAAGTATAATTCTGTAAATGAAATTAAAAAAAATATACTTAATAATATATAGGAATCAAATTAAATAAAAAATAATTAATAAACTACTAAAATATAATTTTAGTCAATATTAGTGAGTTATGACTTATGAATAATGTTGGAATATGGTTTCAAGTGCAAGTATGACAAATCATACAAAGGTGAAAATGCGACAGAACCATATCCTGCTCACCTGGTGAAACAGTACATAAAGGAGAGATTTTGATAATGATAATGGTAGAAAGATATAATATCATGTTTTCTAATATAATAAGGATGTTGGATTAGTCTTAAGCATTGTTTAGGTAGTGGGCATGACGAATTCTTAACTTTCACTAAGCTTTTGATTAATGATTACTTGTTTTATATTATAATATAATTAAGAAAAGCATTCAAAGGTCAGATAGGGGTTTCTTAAAAAATATTATATTTGCATTATGTCCATATATCCTTTCTCCTGCAAGAGTCAAAATCAAATTATTCAGGTCCGTGAAGTCTACTCACTAATTAATCTTTAGCTTTTCTTTTTTTTGGACTAACTAATCTTTAGCTTTAGGGTTCATACTTCATAAATAGGAAAGAAAATTGCTTTCACTTAGATTAAGGTTTCTTTCCTGTTTTAGGACCCTGCACAGGGATATACGACAGAATTAAGATGGAATATATACATGTATGTAAGATTGAGTATGTACTAGAGGTAGAACTGAAAATATATGTAAGCTAAGTGTGACAAATTAATAAAGAAGATGAACTTAAATTAATTGGTTTAGTTTCTAATAGACATAAGGGTAAAACCCTTTTTTTCATCCCCAAACTTTACATCAATTTTCAATTTCGTCATCCATATATGTTTGTTATCAATTTCGTCTCTGATATTTTATATTTTGGTTAAATTTAATTTATTTTTTGACCAACTTTTTTTTCGATAAATTAACGAGATTTGTCAAAACATTAATATTAATTTTCGGAGTACTATTTAACTTTGTTTGTCAACAGTCCCAATTAGACAAAAAAATAACTCGTTAAAAGTGACTAGTAGCTCTAATTTCGTCGTTGCATTCCGATTTGAAATGAGAGAGATCGATATGACCAAATTCATGAAACAAGTGACATATTTTTTGGCTTGATTTCATGTTCAATATGATATCGTTTGTTGATGAGTCCAATTGGACAAAGAAATAACTCATTAAATTTAACTCGTAGCTCTGATTTAATTGCATTTGAGTTTGAAATAAGCGAGATATGATTATATTAATTAGTGAGACCAATGATAAAACTTTTAAAAAATATTAAGGACCAAAACATAACTTGGATAAACTATCTATATGAACTTTCAATGGGGTTTAAAATATCAACTATAAAAATGATTTTATTCTAAATATTAATTAAGAGGAATATCCTGATGAATTTAAAGTGCGTAATGAAATGTTTTGAACATCTCGAGTGTTACAAGATTTATTTATTTATTTTTTAATAAAAAAGCATAAAGTCTTTAAGATCATTTCTTACACAGATAAAACCCATTGACACAATTGCAAAGATAAATAAACACTTGAGTATTTTTATTTTTACAGCTAACCTAATTAATATGAAGTATATATATATATACAAGGAATGTTCTTTTCTCTGGAATGTCTTAATTTTTGGTATACCGTGAAGAGACAATATTACAGCAATTTAATTTAAATAGAAGATTCATCAAATTCAAAAATATAAGATCTCTAGAAGATCGACTAGAACTTCATAAATGACCAAATTTCAAAATGGATCTATATATAGAAACTTTTAATGTCTACCACTAACACAGAAAGAAAAACGAAAACACTTTTTGATATATTGTGAAAAAAAAGTTATCGAAATTCGAAAGATTAGACAAAGGCTTAAAATAATATGTAGTAGTAGTATATATAGTAGCAGAGAGAATAAACTAATTTTATTAGATTGATGAAGATCGATCTTCCTTAGCTTGTCCATGAATGTTTGGTGTAGGGTAATCCTCAATGTTTGTAAGATTAATCATCATGAAGGATCACTAGGGCATGCACTAGAGGGCTAGAGGCCTTATCATGGACTTTGATGATGTTTAATCCAAACTTGTAAAAGTTGACTGGGTTAAAGAAACTTCTAATTCTCTATATATAATGAGACAATCTTCTTCTATTTAGAGTTCTTTTGAGGTAAGTTAGATCTTTTTACAAAACTCTCTATGGTTTGATATATACACTCTTGGTCAAATCAATTTTCATACCCATTTTGATGATGACTGTGTCCTTTTAATTTTAAGCATGATACCACTATCAGTTCGGATCAAGTTGTGTGTATAAAAAAGATTTTGTTAATAGATATAAAATTTACTTCAATGGTATTTAATTATATGCTTCGAGAGAGTTAATTTCTAACTATTATATTGTTTGGAGGATACAATTTGATTCTTTCCAAATGTTCAACACTCATACTTAAATCAGTCTCTATGAGCATATTACAAAAATGGAGTGGAAAGAGCAAGTAATCTCTCAATGAGTATTAGAGTTTAATAAGACCGGTTCATGTTAATTAATTTCATAAATAAGTATCAGAGTCTAACTAGCCATCACAATTTCTCAAATGAAACCACTTGTAGTTGTATGTTTTATTAAAACTTTTTTTGCCCTCAACTAAACTATAAATAATTTTCTTTGTTCTAATATTCAATTTTCCCCCTAATAAAATTATACTAGATCTTCTCATTGATTTGGTTCTAATGATATATTATTCCTTACTAGGCAAAAGATGTGAGCTAGCTGAGAATCCTTACTAGGCAAAAGATGTTAATTGTCAATGACAAAAATGAAAGATATGTAATACCACACTCTTGGCTACACCATGCATGCCAAGATAATGTCATAAATATATATAGGGTTATGGATGGAGATTGTTTAACTTATACATAAATTTCCAAATCTACTATATATTGCGTGACAAACATGCACCCCTAATCCCTAAACTGTTATTAAAATATAGTCATAAGGTATATTCCGTGACAAACTGTTATTAACCATAGTGCTAATTACGCTGAGTTACCCAATAATAATTGCTTTGATGATGGAAGCACAATAATAAAAGAAATAGTATAAAGAAATAAAATAAAATAAAGTGTGGATGGTTAATGTGCTAATTGTACCATTAAAGCAAGAAATAATGTAGGCAAGGAAGAAAAAGAGAGGCTAAAGCATTTTGATTGGTCCCATATCTTGTCCTCTCTCACTACCACCTTTGATGTGAGATGTTCCAAATTTAAATAAGACAAAATATGTGTATAGGTGAAAATTTTAACATAATTTAATTCATTGTCAAGTTTTCTAGGAGTAATTATCGCCTGTGGTGGCCATGTACATGGAATCTTACCCGTACAACGTGGCACCCACATGTGGGTCCTGTGTCTGATAAGTGACTATATTGTAATTGAGATCTATGTATTTTTTTTTTTTTACATTTAGACTATTTTAAAGGACAAAATTGTTATATTAATAATCTCAAAATTTTAATCAAATTTTGCATTTTATTTTTTTTAATTTCATCTCTTTGTTTTTCGACTACATAGAAATTCACAAGATCCAAATTGATTTCATGCCAAGGTGAAAATTGTCAATCCCCAATAGAAATTAAAAGAATGTGATTTGTTTAATTAATTAATCAACATCTATATCTTTCTTATATATTTGGAATGAGTTTCAGTCCATTGTTTTATATTTTTCTTTTTTGTTACAAATGGTCCTACATATATTTTCATAATAAAATTTTTGTCACCGAATGCCGTCTATCTCTTATTTTAAATTTCAATGCGTTTTAAATTTCAATGCGATAAATTTAGAGTTATTATTTACTCTTAACGAGTTCTTTAATTTTCTACCTAGTTAGAATTATTAGCAAATAAACTCAAATTAGGAACCAAAATATATTAGGAACAAAAATATGTAGAATCAATATGAAATAAATAAAATATTTATCATTAATTTGAAATCTATTCCATACTTTTGAAACCAAAGTCAGTATTTAGCCAATATTTTATTACAGAATGCTACAAATTTTCCCGTTACCCTAAAAAAAAAAGACAAAAACTGAATCAGTCTTCACCTAAGTTTTCTTTATTAAAACATGATCTCTCTTTCCATTTTTCTTCCTCCACAGTCCACAGCAGTTAATTATCCCATCATCCAAAAGAAAAAAACCAATAAGCCTCCTTCAGTCCTTTGTCATGACTTGAAAAAAATCAAAAAAGCTAAATATACACCAAATGATTTGTGATCAGATCAGATCACTAAGTAGCATCAATTAGAAGTTAACCTCACACACACACAGCAATAATACACCATGTCCTCCTCCATCACCCCCACCACCAACAACAAAGCCTCTTCTTCTTCTTCATCACCCAAACCCTTATCTTCTGCTTCTGCTTCTGATGTTCATCATCCTCAGCCTCCTCCTCCTCTGAGTCGTTACGAGTCGCAGAAGCGGCGAGACTGGAACACTTTCGGGCAGTACCTCCGCAACCAGCGGCCTCCGGTGGCTCTATCACACTGCACCTTCAACCATGTCCTTGACTTCCTTCGTTATCTCGATCAGTTCGGGAAGACCAAGGTACACCTCCAGGCTTGTCTGTTCTTTGGCCACCCTGAGCCACCTGGTCCTTGCACTTGTCCCCTCCGCCAAGCTTGGGGAAGCCTTGATGCCCTCATCGGCCGCCTCCGAGCCGCCTTCGAGGAGAACGGAGGCCTCCCCGAGTCCAACCCCTTCGCCAGCACCGCCATCCGGGTTTACCTCCGCGAGGTCAGGGATTCTCAGGCCAAGGCCAGAGGGATTCCTTACAAGAAGAAGAAGAAGAAGAGGAATAGTAATAGTAATAATACTACTTTGTTGCTCAAGGATGCCTCCACCAATAATAGTAACTTACCTATGCAGTAAGAAAGAAAAAAAGGGAAAATGAAGTTTTGATTTCTGCAGCTGCTAGAGTATGGTAAATTTCTCTACTTGATTGCTCAGTTAATTAATTTGATTTCTATTATATATATATATACCCATTTGGATGATCAAAGGAGGTTGAACATATTTAACCAAAAGGATTAATTTTTTACAATTTGATAAATCTAAGTTCGAATTTTTATTGAAAAAGATATTTACATTGTACTGACCAAATATATTTCAAACAGGATTGTGTCTGACCAAAGATACTTGTGAAAAAAAATTTACATATTTGGATTTTGAATTGCTTTGATTGCTTATGTTTGTGAGTAAAATTGAGAAATCTTTTGGCTCATGAGTCGAATTAACATCTCTATATGTAGTGAAAATTTCTTGAGTTAATTTCAATGTTGTTGTCATTTTAATCAATTTTGGCTTCTCCTCCTTGTGAGCTGGTAATTTATTTTTTAAACTTAGTAACAGAGACGATCGATTTAATTTGAAGTGAATTGAACCATTAGTTTTTTATCGTTATTACAACTTGCATGTATAAAAAGGAGAGCCTAATTGAGAGATTAGTGATTGATTTCTCAGAAGGAAGATTGCTAGAAAAGGCAAATTTGCAACAAACCCAACGAGAAAGTTTGTTTGGATATATACGTACGTAGGTTCAATTATAGTGCTTCTTGTTCCATTCATAGTACGTAAACCCTAAGCCGTGGCTTTCAAACCCTAAATTGTATGTATTTATGACTGTAATTAATAGTTTAGCTTTGTATTTTTCGAACATGGCTTTGTATGAGCTTATAGTAGGGACTAGAGAATATTACATCACCCATTTTATGTCGATATGTCCATCTCATGCAAGATGACAATGCTACCTATCATGGGTTCTAAATTTTGTAATCATTATGATCTTCTGTGCATTTATAAATATATAATTAATTTATCCATATTTTAATGTCTTTGCTTTTGCACAATATTTACTTGTTTTGGGATTCTTTTCCCTCTATTACCTTATTCTAGCTCCCGCAAATGGATAAACTCCATAAAATAATATATTTTATGAGCTTTAAATTTTTAACTTGTACATCGAAAACTAAAGCCTGATCAAAGATCTACATATATATACTCACTCAGCCAGATGCATGTTTTCTTGTTCTCTTAGTATCCTGCCTTTTTTTTATTTGTTGATAAAAATGGCAATTCATTAAGCAACAATCAGAATAATATATAGTATCCTGACTTCACTTGGTCTGATTTGTTTCACTTTACTCAGTCAATTATTATGTACTCAGCCAGATCTAATAATTTTTCTGTTTTCTTCCATCTTTCAATTTCACAATTTTCACATTGTTTGAATGTCCATTTCCTTTGGTGTCGCTACATACATATATATATATATATGCATATCTGACTTCCTTACAAGAACTACACTATCTTCTTCCCCAATACTAAACACAGTGCAAATGTGTAAGTGTACTGTGTGTGCATATATATATAAGATATAGAATTGGTCTATATTACAATAATTTTTGCCTGAAGATTAATTATTTTGGCGCTATACTAAATATATATAATCCCCATAGAATATTTCATGTACAATATTATACAAACTTGTTGGGGATTTCACATTCTGGTTGATTAATTTCAGGTGCCTATAGAATAATCGATCTCCAAGTGCGCGCTGTGATGATGATCTATTGCATAACTCTGTAGATGCAGATCAGGAAATGTTTAGCAATTTATCTCCAATTTGGGTCAACGTAACTTATAAAAAACCTTCTTCCTACGTACTGTACGTGCATGGTACTTTATGTGTCAAGCAAGACTGTATGTTATTTTGAATGGGAATTTAGAATGAAGTACAGTGACAAAGAGTTTGAGTTAATATATATATGGGGTAAGTCTCCTTCTACCACTATTGTTATATTGTATCCATTTTATATATTATTTGTTTATGTAGCACTTCTTCCAGCACTAGTACAGCATCAAACCCCACACACATATAGTTTGTGTATTATTAATGTGTGTGGCATATCTTTTGGCTTTTTTTTTTCTTATATACGGATCAAACCCAAAATATCAAAATTTACCTCTCTCTATACGTATATATATATATAAATCATATTATATATGTGTATATATATATATATATATAATATCACATCTCCAATGCTTGGTTAGTTTTTGAGTGTATTAATTTGTTATTAGTTCACTGAGAACCTAGCTATATATATATATACATAATATTAATGTATTTATATATATATTCCCCACAAATGCAATAAGTTATAAGATGATGTCCCACATATAGGTGCATAATGCAAGTTAATTAACTTAAATATCATTGGATTCCTCTTTTCTGTCTATTCAATTTAATTAACATCAACGTCTTTGACCTAACCATCATTTTTCTGCTTGCTTGACTGAATGATTTAGACTTTTTCTTGTTTCAATTATTAAGAGCAATCTTTTACTGGATCTTATTGTTATTCAAGCGTACATATAAAGATATCAGAGAGAACTCAGTTTTTTGGTTTAGTGAAAATTAAGATCAGTAGCTTTCAAGTATGTATTAATTGTCACTCTAGTCTCACCTAATAATCAAAGTCAATTTTAGGATAGTTTGATTTGAATTTATTTGATTCCTACCCATGATTTCTAATTAGGCATTGAGTACTCTTAATTAAGAACTTATTTAGTAGCAAATAAAGACAGTGCTTTGACGTAAATAAATATTGAAAAATTATCTGGTATATATAATAAGTTATACTTCTGTCTATTTGACATAGCTAGCAACAATAATCTTTCAATGATATTAATATATATGTTAGATAATTCATCAAACGATCAGCAGGTAGCACAAATGTAGAAGGCAGTAGTCTACATATCATGGTTACATTTTGGTATATATGAAGTCATTGTGGCTGTGTTAATTGAAATGACAATCAGAAAGTTAATTTTAGAGGAATATATATACTACCTTATATTTTTGTTACAAGATTCTTTCAATCATAAACCTATTATTTGCATTTCATATCTTTTATGATTGTGTATCAAAAAACGTCACGTTGTTTGTTTATTAAGAAGCCTTTTAACAAATATATAACTAATTTTATATAAATGTAGTCCAAGTAATTAGCATTATGAGATTTGATTGTTATTCTCTTCTATGAATGAAATTTATTAGAGCAATGTTTTTTTTATGTTTATGAGTCATTGTGTGCCAAAATAACTTTATGTTTGAGTGCATATCAAGATTTAATGGCAAAATTTATTGCAATAGAAACTAGGATCCCTGAAGTTTATTTAGAGTAGTTGATATAATTAATTAAAAGATCTAGCCATTACTAATTAAATTCACTAATTAAGATATTAACATTGATGCCATTATATGAATATGTATACTCACATGCATATAAAAAAATGTTCAGTTTTGGGACCTTGTAATTAAGGTCAGAATGTAGTTTATATAAAAGGCCAGTGGTAATTAATTTTGTAAATCTTGAAGCACTTGAAAGCATATATTGCATACACACACACAAACACACACACACACACATTAATAAGGGACTAAAAGAATAATTTTTCCTGGAACTAATTAGGATTCTCTCATCCCATTTTCAACCCAATATATTTGCGAAAACGGATCCCCTAAAATTCTCCTCCCTGTAATTTTTGTGAAATTCAATTAATCTCAACCATTGAGTCAATCTAATGAATTCTATTGCAACACGTCGGTATTTGCACACTGATATTTATTTATTTATTTTTGGCCTGTTAACACACTGATATTTATACTTGTTCACTTTTAGCTTCCAAATGCTTCAAATTCAAATATATTTTAATAACTTCCTATTTTTTTATCCTTATAATTTTATTTTTTAAAACAAATCTTTAATTTAATTTTTAATATTTAAATTTATCATATATATATATATATTTATATGTAGTTTAATTAAGATAATTAATAATAAAATCAAAGTTAATAATAAATTTTTAAAATTTTTATATTGATTTTATGGTCAAAGGGTCATTTTGGTCTTAAATGTATACTCTAATGGTTATTTTGGTCTTTAATATTTCAAAATATTCAAAGTGGTCCTAAATATTGGTAAACATGTTTCATTTTGGCCCCAAACTATTGAATTTAATTAGTCATATTTCTCTCGTATCTAATTTTAAGTTCAAAAGATTTGTTAAGAGTAACTTGTAGCTCTGAATTTGTCGCATTCAAACTTGAAACGAAAGAGATATGATTAATTTCGCTTGTTTTATCGTGAAACGAGAGGTCTACTTTTGAGACTGATTTAACCTTGTTCGCTGATGGTTCTAACTAGATAAAAAAAAGTACTTTTTTAGAACAATAGGTAACTCTCATATCGTTACATTCAAAGTTAAAACGAGAGAAATATGACCATAATTAATAGTTTGGGACCAAAATAAAACATTTTGCCAATATTTAGAACCAATTTGAACATTTTGAAATATAAAGGACCAAAATAACAATTAAGGAATACAGTTAGGATCCCTTTGACTTAATTTTATTGAGTACACTAACAATTTGGTCCTTAAAAAATAACTGAGTTGACATATAAATTCTTAAAAGATTGAAATATATAATTTAGTCCCTGAAAAATTAAAATGATTTATTTGTTAATTTTTTTCATGGATTAAATAGTATACCATTTAAATATAAATTTATAAATAATAATAAATAAATATATTATTTAAATGATATTTTTAAAATGGAATCATGTATATAAGAGAGAGAAGAAAAAAAAGTAGATAGAATTGCGATGAAGAAAATAAATTTGAAGGTTTATTAGCAATAGCATTGTATACTTTATTTTGTTTTGGGTTTGGAAACTGGGCAAATTAAAACTTATTAAAATATATTTGAAGTATTGGGAGGCTAAAAAGTAAAGAAGTATATATCAGTGTACAAATGGCGACGTGCTGCAATAGAATTTATTAGATTGATTGAATGGTTGAGAGTAAAGGAATTACACAAGAATTTCAGGGAGAGAAGTTTAGGGGAATTCTCTCATCCCTTATGTTTTGGAAAGATTCAATTTCAACTTGAATGTTTTATTAGAGACATTTTCCTCTTTTTTTTTTTGGCCAACGAGACATTTTCCTCTTTCATATTTTTGGAATCACTCAATCTTGTCTTATCATTAGAATTTTTTATTACAAAAATATTTAGTCAATCTTTACTTCTTGATATTTTCAAGTTCTAAATTACATTTTTACCTCATTGTGTTAATTGTTATTTCACATAATTTTAATATTTTGATATAAAATTTATTTTTTTTATAAAAATTAAGATTCTAAACGTATAGCTAGTTTAATTTTTTAAAATTATGATTTTCTACAAATATAATAATATTATTTTCAAATTTCACTAAAAAATATCTAGGCGTTAATTTGACAACATACTACGTCAAAACATGTACAATTTCATAAAGAATTCATATCATATAAGTATTAGAATGAAATTGAATTATTCTAAAAATATTAGAACTTTAACTCAAATAAAATATAAAAGATGAAATTAAACCTGACTTCAAACGTAAAGATTCAAAGAACATTTTTTCCTTACTTTGAATTAACCAAGTTTGGATAAATTGTATATATACAGCTAGTCAGCTAGTTCAGTGCTCTTGGAAGAAGTGAAAAGAATTTTAATGGTATTGATATAGTTAGGGATTTTACTATAACAAGCTCAATAGAAAGTTATTTTTCTTTTACTTTGTACATAAATTTTGAGATGATAGTCTAAAATTTCAAAAAAAAATATAAGAAAAAGAAAACAAAGAGGAGCTTACAAAAAAAAAACACAAAGAGGAGAGAGATAGAAAGAAAAATTAAGCTCCTGAGCATAGTAGAAAAAACCGGACCGGCCGGTGAACCGGACACCAGTCCGGTCCGGAAAAAATAAAATACCGGCCTGCAGTTGACCCGGTGGTGAACCGGGTCAAACCGCTCGAACCGGCCGGTTAAACCGGTTGACCCGGAAATATTTGAAAAAAATTAAATATTTGATGGACATATGGTTATGTTTAATTTTTACTTTAAATTTAAATTATTGTAATATATCAATATGTATTTGATGAATATGTATATTTGAAAATGTATTTTGTAAATAAACCGGCTCAACTGGTTGAACCAGTGAACCAGAACCTTTCATCGGGTCAATGACCGGTTCGATTTTTTGCACTATGCTCCTGAGCTTTTTATAGCAAAATTCGTTAGTTAACTAGCCCAAGAATTAATATAGGAAAATTTGGATATATTATATGGATTCAAAGACTCTTCAAGATAATTAAGTATGATAATGACTATTACATTTGGGGTGAACAAGTTGTTAGAATAGTAGAAAACTTAATTATTTTTCAACTTTTTAGTTAAGCGTCTACTAAATGGACTTTTAGGTTTCTAATTAAGCGATAAAATTCAATGTTTAGGTCTTTTTAGCTATTTGAAAATATAAAGGACTTTTAGGTTTGTACTTATTCTGAAATATTTTTTTCTAGGATTTCATGAATAAAAAGTAGTTTTTCTGGGATAAAATTCAAATGTGAATTTGAATTTTAGCTATTTGAAATAATTTTATCACTTAATAAGTACATTCAATGCTTAGGTCTTTTTAGCTATTTGAAACCTAAAAGACCTAAGCATTGAATTTTAGTTAGGCTCTGGCCAAAAAAAAAAAGAATTTTAGTTAGGCGTTTATGAAATCCTAGAAAAAAAAAACGTGGATTTGTACTTATTCTGAAATAATTTTTTTTAAGATTTCATGAATAAAAAGTAGTTTTTCTTTAATCAGTGAAGTCATTCAATAGAATTTTTATCAATGTTATGTTGTTCATAAAATCCTTGAATTGTTGAGAAGGCATGTATCAAGATAGAGATTACGCGAAAAAAAAAAAAACTGGTGGTATTACTAATTATTGGAGAAGAAATGAGTTGGTATGGCTTATATACGGGCGATTTAAGACATGTATAACGAGGTTATAACTTGTGTGAGAACACAGAGTGAAGCGACGAGGGATTTTCCTATTACCATAGGACTTCATCAAGGCTCCGCTCTGAGCCTATACCTCTTTAATGTGGTTCTGGATGTACTCACTGAACATATACAAGATGCGGCACCAAGGTGCATGCTTTTTGCTGATGACATTGTCTTGGTCGGAGACTCCAAAGGCGAAGTCAATGCAACACTAGAAAGGTGGAGACAAGCTTTGGAGACTTATGGTTTTCGTATCAGTAGAAGTAAGACAGAGTTTATAGCGTGTAAGTTCAGTGGCAGAGAAGGGGATCCTACAGATATTGTGAAACTCGGTGATCATCAGTTACAACAAGTTACAAGCTTTAAGTATTTGGGAACGATTCTGCAAAGCAAAGGGGAAATAGAAGAGGATGTTAATCACATGATTCGGGCATGGTGGATGAAGTGGAGAAAGGCCTCAGGGGTTATCTGTGATAAAAAAGTGCCGCTTAAACTAAAAGGAAAATTTTACCGCACGGCAATAAGACCCGCTCTATTGTATGGTACTGAATGTTGGGCGATAAAAGGGCAACATGAGCAAAAATTCAACGTGACTGAGATGAGAATGCTTCGTTGAATGTGTGGTCATACCATTAAGGATAAGATCAGGAATGAAGTCATCAGAGAGGAGGTTGGTGTGGCGTCTATCATTGAGAAATTGGTCGAAACACGCCTTAGGTGGTTTGGGCATGTGCAAAGAAGACCTTTAGAGGCCCCGGTACGCAGAATTGATCAAATGGTAGAAAATCCTATAATTCAAGAAAGGGGAAGACCAAAGAAAACTATCCAAGAAACTATCCGAATAGATCTAGCTATCAATAACCTTACGGTTGACATGTGCAAGGATAGAACACGTTGGCATCAATTGATTCATATAGCCGACCCCACCTAGTGGGATAAGCTTTGGTTGTTGTTGTTTATTACTAATTTTTAGTTTTGAGTAAATGATATAAAAGGCAGTGGAAGCTAACAAGGGCTCCTTTTGGAATAATTTTTTTAAAAAAGTGCTTTAATTTATTTATAAATTTTTCACTAAAATAAAATATTTGTAATCGAAATATTTGTTAGTTTACCATTTGATATTATAAAATAAAATCACTTTTGAATGAAATCGAAGAGTGACAAATTATAGAAAAATTCAATATGTAAGAGATTTAAAGAGAATTTCAGTTCAGAATTACATTTAAGATTATGTAAGAATGATGTTTTCTAAAAAAAGTTTCTACAATTATGTATGAATTAGATTTCAATTTAGTTACTTGTCAAAAAAAAAAAAGATTTCACTTTAGTTCTACATTTTTTTTTTGTAAAGTCGTCCTTTTATGTTTTCATGTCTTTTTACTATTAGTTTTGTGCTTATATTTTTCTGTTTCAAATTCAAATGTGATAAATTTAACTATCTAAGTTAAGATTATTGACAAACAAAATTGAATGAATCCCGAAAAGAAAGTAACGCATTTTATAGTTTAACAAGTGAAATTATTTATATCTCTCTTGTTTTAAATTTGAATGCGATAAATTTAAAATGATAAGTTATTTTAACAAGCTCTTTCTTTATTCAATTAAGGTCATAGACAAACAATATCAAATCGCAACCCAAAAGTGATAAACCATGAAAATATAGAGGACTACTTTAAATCCCAAAAATAAAAAAGATATAAGATCAAAGTGAAATGTAGCTCATACAAAAAGGATTAGAATATGATCAAAATTTAGGATTATAGAGGATTGCGGAAGAAGAAGCGCTTTCTTGAGCGCTCCAAGATTCCAGAATGAATAAGCAAGAAAACAGCAAAGAAATTTCTGCAGAAGAGGCTGATGAGCTAACAAGATCCAAGAAAAAAATGAAAGATGGAGATGATACATTCACAGGACTTTCCTCTACACCAATTTCGTATGAAGATATCCCTTTAATTGGGGAAAAAGAAAACAACATGATTTTTTCTGATTCTTCTTACAGAGATGCAGTGGCCAACATACAATGTCACTCTTATCCACTGGGCAATACAACGAACATCACAATGGGGGATAATATGATGCTAGAACAAAATTCCACACCATTTCAAGATTCTGGATTGGCAGGAAATCCGAACCAGCAAAGCGATCCAAATCAGCAAGGCTTCACCTTTGTTCAAGACCATGAAGGGAGTGATTCTTGCATTTTTGTTTCCATTTCAAAACCTGAAAGAGAGAGAATGGGGATTCCCCTCCAAAAAACATTAATCATAAAACTTCTTGGTAAGACAGTGGGCTTTAATTTTCTGGTCAAAAAAGTGTCAGAATTATGGGCATGTAAGGGATCTTTTGAAATTATTGATTTGCCTAATGAATATTATCTAGTCAAATTTAATAATGAGGATGACCTCAATTTTGTTCTTAGTGAAGGTCCTTGGATCATTTTGGACCACTACCTTACAGTAAGAAAATGGTTCCCAACTTTTAATCCAGAATCAGACTGTATAAAATCGGTTGCTGTTTGGCTTAGATTTCCCCATTTACCCTTTGATTGTTTTGATAACAAATTTCTGACTTGTTTTGGTAACAATATAGGAAAGACTATAAAGATTGATGCAACTACAACAAAGCAATCTCGGGGCAAATTTGCACGAGTTTGCGTTGAAATAGATTTGACCAAACCTTTACCCTCTAAATATTTTCTTGATGGACAGAAATATTTTATAGAATATGAGAGCATTCACTTAATCTGTTTTGAATGTGGCAGATATGGTCACACTAGTGAAGGGTGCGCAAAGTTAAATGAAGACTCTATTGGCCAACAACAGCAACATACCAACAATGAAGTCAGTAAGGAGGGTCCTAAGTTTGGACCTTGGATGGTTGTTAAAAAGACTAGAAGGCCTAGAAAACCCAGAGCCTCAAACGTTCAAGAGGAAGAAAAACATCCCAGCCCAAAAAAGACAAATACAGTAAAGGAAAAGACCAACAAAATCATCAATAAAGATCAATCTCGTTTCCTAGCTCTCGCTGGTCTTGTGAGTGATGTTGAGATAAGTGAGAGTGAAGGCGGGGACTACTTTGATGATGAATTGCTTAGTGAGGAAGAAAATCCGTCTAATAATGATGAGATGAGCATGAATGCTGGACAAAATACTAGGGAAGGTCTCTCTAGCCATTATCCCCCTAGGGGGGGGTAAGTAGGGGATCCACAAGATCTAGAAGGAGTAATGCAAGTTTCAAGGGTAAAGAAGTGATGGAGGCGACTGAACAACACATTCCCAATGACCCTAGACCCAACACAAAAGCTCCCATTATTCCATATAATGCTAGGGAGAAGGGAGAATCGAGCTCCTACAGGCAGCCACCAAAACCCCCTGATCCGGTTACTAACAATGAAGACAATGATGATACTATGGTGCCTGGCACCCTACAAGAAAATGCCGAGCAAGATGTTGTTATGAGAGATGCCCTTGGGAATCTCCAAGACCACTAACTTACCTTCTTTTTGTTTTACTATGCAGGTTCTCTCATGGAATTGCCGTGGGGCTGGTAACCCCAACTTTATTAGACATTTAAGAAACTATGTTGATAAATATAATCCTAATTGTATTGCTTTAATGGAAACTAAATGTGATTCTAACAAAGCGGGTAATGTTTTTGCAAAAATTGGATTCAAGGACTTCATTTGTCAAAATGGGAATGGTAGGAGTGGTGGTATTTGGTTTGCTTGGCAATCAAATATAATCAATGTCCTATCTTACACTACTCATCAGAACTTTATACAGTTACATATTGAGTGTAATAACTTAAAATGGTACCTCTCCATTGTTTATGCCAGTCCTCACCCTGATGCTCGTGTGCAGCTCTGGCAGGATATGAGTAGCTCTATGCCCCCGAATTCGGATGCCTGGGCTCTTATTGGTGACTTCAATGAAATTATTGATGCTTCGGAAAAAACGGGTGGCGCCCCTTTTGATCCCCGCCGTGGACTTGCCTTTAAAAACTGGATCAGTGACTGCCACCTCTTGAACGTCAAAGCTGATGGCCCTGCATTTACATGGTATGGCCCAAAAGTCGGCAGTTATGATCGAATTTTGGAAAAATTAGACAGATTGCTTTGCAATGAAAATTGGAGGCTTTCCTTCCCTGAAGCTACTGTAAGTGTTATTCCTAGAGTCTATTCTGATCATCATCCTCTCCTTCTTAGAGTTCATCCCCCCCCCCTGCTTATATTAATAGACCTTTTAGGTTTGAAGCTATTTGGTTTACGCATGATTCTTTTCCGGAATTTGTTAAAAATCATTGGAATAATCATATTGATTGGTGTACAAATATTAGCAATTTTACCAATAACATCAAAACTTGGAACAAGGATGTTTTTGGTCACATAAGTAGAAAAAAAAGGCGTATTCTAAATAGGCTCCAAGGGATACAAAAAGATAATAGCTACTCAAAAAATCGGTTTTTACATAAACTAGAGCAGGACCTTCAAGTTGAACTAAGTAGTATTCTTATGCAAGAAGAAATTCTTTGGCAACAAAAGTCCAGATGTCAATGGCTTATACAGGGGGATAGGAATACTCGTTACTTCCACACAAAAACCATCATTAGGAGAAGGAAAAATAGGATTAGCATGTTAAAAAACCAAAATGGGATTTGGGTTGATAATGTTGATGATATTAAGGATTTGACTATTTCTTATTTTTCTAACCTTTTCAATGAAGACAGGGTTTCCAGGGGCTGGTTTTCCTCCTCTGGGCAGCTGCAGCAGTTTCCGAGTGAAGTTTTGTACAAGCTGGATGACCCCCCTTCTAAGGAGGAACTTAGATATGCTCTTTTCTCGATGGGGGGGACAAAAGCCCCGGGAGATGATGGCTATCCTGCTGTTTTTTTCCAAAAAAATTGGGAAACTGTCAATAATAGTATGTATGATGTGGTTGTGAAAGCTTTTAACAATGAGTATAACTTAGAGGAAATTAACAAAACTCTAATTGTTCTTATTCCTAAGATTGAGAGCCCTGAATTTATCAGTCAATTTAGGCCTATATCTCTATGCAATGTCATTTATAAATGCATTTCAAAAATAATTGTCAATCGGCTTAAACACTTTTTACCTGCTTGGGTCTCTCCCCTCCAAGCTAGCTTTGTCCCTGGTAGAAGTATTCAGGACAATATTATTATAGCTCAGGAAATGCTTCATAGCATGAGAAGACTTAATGGAAAAAATGCATATATGGCAATTAAAATTGATCTTGAAAAAGCCTATGATAGAGTCAATTGGGGGGCAATTGCTAATGTAATAGCCGAGCTAAATATTCCCCCTAAAATGCAAACTCTGATCATGAATTGTATTTCCTCCACTTCTTTCAATATTATTTGGAATGGGAATAAAACTAACACTTTCAAGCCTTCTAGAGGTCTTAGACAGGGTGATCCTCTCTCTCCCTACTTGTTTGTGATGTGTCTTGAAAAATTATCTCAACTTATTGAAAAGAATATGGAACTTGGAAACTGGAAAACCCTTAGAGCTGGCCGGTCTGGGCCTCCTATTTCTCACTTATTTTTTGCAGATGATATTATTCTTTTTGGGGAGGCAACTGAAACACAACTTGATTGTATGACTGAGTGTTTAAATCTTTTTTGCAATGCCACGGGGCAAAAAGTTAATGTTGAAAAAACCAGAATTTTCTTTTCTAAGAATGTTAATAGCGATTTAAGGGATCAAATTGTAGTTAAGTCTGGTTTTATTTATACTGAGGATTTGGGGACTTATCTGGGTATGCCTCTTCTCCATGGGAGGCAAACCAAGAGAGACTTCGCTCGTGTTCTTGACAAAATTAACTCTAAGCTTGCAGGATGGAAAGCTAATTGTCTGTCCTTTGCTGGACGTGTTACCCTCGCTAAATCGGTGATATCTTCTATTCCCTACTATTCTATGCAATCTACTAGGATTCCTAAATCTGTCTGTTCTGAGATTGAGAAAATTCAAAGGAACTTTATTTGGGGTCATGATAATACTAACCGCAAAGCTCATACAATTAATTGGGATATGATGTGTAGAGATAAAAATTGTGGGGGTCTTGGAATTAAACACCTTTCCGAAATGAATGACTCTTTTCTTATGAAAATTGGTTGGAATGTTAAATCCAAACCGGATAATATTTGTAGTAGGGTCCTAATAGGCAAGTATGGTAGGGGGTGTAACTTGAACAGAAATATTATTGTGAAAACCAGTGATTCTCTCCTTTGGAAAGAAATTGCTAAACTTTGGAATGCTATTTTACTTAGGGAAAAATGGATTGTTGGGGATGGTTCCACTGTTAGATTTTGGATTGATAATTGGGGCAATAGAAATGAACCTCTTATTCATAGTCTCAATTTGTCTATTCGTGATTGTGTCCTTATGCAAACGGTTAAAGATATGACTACGAATAATGGAAATTGGGATTTCGATTTTCTAAAAGCTACTCTCAATCCTCAGTGCTTTAACAGTTTTCTAGCTGAGACTTGCCCTGCGGCCTCTAGGGGAAGGGATATATGTGTTTGGGGAGGAACTAGCAATGGTGACTTCTCTGTTAAATCAGCCTATTCTTTTAGAGTTAAAACCTTCCCTAAAGATCAATTATTTTCGAAAATTTGGAAACTAGACATTCCTGAAAGAGCTAGACATTTTATTTGGTTTACTTCTCATAACAGACTCTTGACTAGGGAACTATGTAATAATTGGTTTGGGGGTTCACCTTGGTGTTACAAATGCCCAAATGTTGTGGAGTCTATCCTGCATGTTCTCCGTGATTGTCCTGAGGCCTCATCTATCTGGAAATCCTTAGTTGATCCTAGACACTATGGAATTTTTTATGGGTCAGATTTAAAGACTTGGATTACTACTAATTTGGACAATTGCTTATGTGCAGATACGAGTGTTACCTGGAGCAGAATTTGGGCAATTGCTGCTTGGAAAATCTGGTCCTGGAGAAATTCTGATGTTCACAGGGACGACTTCAAAAGACCCTACAAGCCA
>QANZ01044514.1:162823-183828 GCA_003254925.1 Chamaecrista fasciculata
TTTTTTATAAAATAAATATATAAAAAATAAAAAAATTAGTATGGGCCAACCCGCCAACCCAACCCAAACCAACCCGCTACTGTTCGGTTTGGGTTGGTTTGGGTTGACTCAATTATTTTCTTTAGCCCAACCCAACCCAACCCGCCAAATAAATTAGTGAGCCCGAACCAATCCGCCCTAAACCCAACCCAACCCAACCCGTAAACACCCCTACATGAATCTAACCATGCTCACTCCTACTTCTAATATAATATAATATTAAATGTTGGAATGAAATGGTAGAAAAAAAAAGGCCAAAATGCAGAGACACCCCCTGAGTTTTAGGTTGGGTGCACATAACACCCTTGAGTTTTCAATTTGTGCAAATAGTACCCCTGAGTTTTCAATTACGTGCAATTAACACTCTTATGTTAAATTTAAGCCAAATCAGTGAGGGTATAATAGTAATTTCATAAAAAACCTAGGCTAAAGTTTTATTTTGGTCCCTCAAATGTGCTCAAAGTTCTGTTTTTGTCCCTCAAGTATCTTAAAAATTCAACTATTACTCTATTAGTCTCTTTCTAATTTCCATTCAATTTTTCTGTTAAATAAAAGAAAAAATTGATTTCCATTACCCAAAAAATTTTAATTTTTTGAATTAAGATCCTTTCTTTTTATAATAAGACCAAAGTGTAATAAAAAAAGAATAAACTAGTATTTAAAACAATTTTGCCCAGAAAAAAAAAAAGAACCCTCTTCTCCCCCTTCTCTAATCGGCATCGTTGTTCTCCCTCCTTCACTGTCGTCGGCGGATCCTCAAATCTACCAACCAAACACGCTGGCCACATCCGTCAAGGCCATCTTTCATCTTTGCAACTTCTCAGTCTGTTCGATAATCGCTATCGATTAATAAATCGACGATGCCGGAGTTTTGTGGCCGATAAAAACTTGAGCGGTGGTGCTTTCTGTTCGCTACCGTCGGGAAATAGGGCGTCGTTTTTCAATCTCAGGGACATCGACGGACCAGAAAAGCTTAGCTTCGTTGAGCTCGTCGTCGGCGACGGCATTGGACGGCGGTGACAAAGTGAACGCGCCGAGCAATCGGTCAGAAGGGGAGGGAGATTGCTGGGGACGGAATCCTGTGGGGTCCATTTGGATCGAATCAGACGACGACGATGATTTCGCTTCAGATTTGAAGGATCTGCTGGCACCCACCATTGCCGCCTTGCTTTCTTGGGCTTTCACGTTGATTTGAGATCCATCGCCAAGGAGGAGAAGAGTGTTTGTTGGGTTTTTTATTTGGGGCAAAATTGTTTCAAATACTAGTTTGTTTATTTTTTCTTACACTTTGGTCTTATTATAAAAAGAAATGACCTTAATTCAAAAAAATAAAACTTTTTGGGTAATGTAAACCAATTTTTTCTTTTATTTAACATAAAAATTGGATGGAAATTAAAATGAGACTAAACTTAGAACTTTTAAGAAACTTGAGGGATTAAAACAAAACTTTGAGCAAACTTGAGGGACCAAAATATAACTTTGGCCTAGATTTTTTTATGACATTACTATTATACCCTCACTGATTTGGCCTAAATTTAACATAAGGGTGTTATTTGCACGTAATTGAAAACTCAGGGGTCCTATTTGCACAAATTGAAAACTCAGGGGTGTTATGTGCACCCAACCTAAAACTCAAGGGGTGTCTCTGCATTTTGGCCAAAAATAAATAAATAATTATCAAATATTTATAAAATATAAGTATTTTGATGGCAAACCTACTCGGCTACTTATGGCTTTCATGGGCTGGCTTTAATGGGTTGACCAATGGGCCCTATCAGCGAAGCCCAATGATTCTGTAAAACTACTATATTTCTAATATGACCTTAAGATGGACTTGTATGTTTGCTAAATTGCTTGTATGGTCCAAGTTGGTTTTATTAATTAATTTGGCTACCAAAAAATCAGATTAAAAATTACAATAAAAGGAGGAATGTAAAATCTAAGAAATCTATCCAAGATAATTCTCATATTTGATAACAAGTTTGTAGTAGTGACTAGTGACTGAAGAAAAGATGCTCAAATAGTCAAATACATTAAACATTAGCAAAGGCCAAAGACTTCACTCATTGGAGATAATAACATCAAAGAGAGTATTGATCTCATGGACTTGTATCTCCATGAACTCTAATAATGACATAATAAATTACACAATATAAAACAGATATTTTACAAACTATATTACAAAGCACTTTCGGAAATCAAACTTTTGAGAGCAGTCAGCAAGATCAGAGTGACTGAACAAGTGACTCACTGTCACTGCCATAACCAGAACCAAGATCAGATTGGCTTCTCTGTTTGCATGGATATCCAACTTTGTCATAGAGAATAGTGTAATTCGAGCTGCTAACATTCCTAAAATAGCATAACTCATGGCTTTTATAATTGTAAACTTGCTTTGTAACACCCAATGAACTGATAAATGAATCATTCTTAGTAGCCACACCACTGTGAGCATCCTGCATATTCTTGAGAGACATGCTTGAGAATCCAGAATCTGCACTCTCATCAAATCCCAATGAGACATTTGCTACTGATAAGGAAATTCCATTCCCTTGATCCAGTTCATCCAAGTAGAAGTATAGGGAATATGTTCTGTGATTTCTTTGATCAACAAAAGGAGCAGAAGAGGATGATGCAAGCCTAGCAACAACTGTGTCATTGTAAGAGATGGTTTGGTTTCCACTTAACATATCCCCATCCTTCCCAAACTCCAGAGAGTTTTTGTAGGTGAAGTCTTGCACTAAACTGGTTGTAATATTACCCAAAGAAGATCTCACCCACCCAGTTGATGAGATCGATCTCCTAGCAATAGTCCTGAAATTTCCATTCAAACCTTTGAAATCTGATACTATGGATTTATCCAATGGCTTGACAATGTGATTAGAAAGACCTCCTGATGTTTTTGTGCTCCTTTTGTCCAACCAAATATGCAGATTCGCATCTATCAACCAAACATTCAATGCACTTGTTACACTAAATCCCAACGAATGATTATTTCCATCTAATATCAAACCCAAAAATGGTGTGATTTCAATGTCATAAGAAGGAAGATCAAATGACCCTATGCCAGTAATGGGTCTCCACAAGAGAGGATTGAACCCTCCTGTGAAGATCACAGTAAAAGGCCAAACGCCACCTATTATCTTACCATCAAGAGAGACCAAAACCTCCCTAAAGGGTCCATTACCAGGTGTATCAGTAAGGTTATTAGCATCAATATACTCATTAGGTGGATTGGAGTACCAAAATTCATCATTCTCATGAAATGAAACATAGACCTCTAACACAGCCCTATAAACATTTCGTGGGATTTTGAACTCTTTCATCGCCGTTTCACTAGATTTCTCAACTCGAAACCACAACCCATCATCCAATGGAAGATTTCGCGAAAAGGGTAAGATCAAATCCGCCGGAACACCATACCCAAAAGCTAAATCATCACCATCATAATCAGATTTCGGTTCATGATGAGGATAATCATAAAAGTGAAGGGTAACATTAACATGGTAAACCCCAGTGTAAGTATTATCAACCAGATTTCCCAAATAAACAGCAAGAATCTGATTATTCACGAGCAACGAAGAGTACCTCGTAATGTCTTTCCGAACAGTCCAGAAAATCCCGGAAGGTCTCGGCTCCGCCGTACAGCTTCGAAGAAGCTCGACCCCACCAAGCCACACACCGAAAATTCGATCGAATTGTCTTCCTCTGCAAGTCGCATTCCATTCGAGAACGACTTTCGAGAAGTTTCGAGAAGAAAGGCAATGGGAGGGAGGGATGTAATTAGCGAGAATTGGGGGTTTTCCATAAGTGTAGCCGAATTCTTGGTGGTGGAGAATTTGGTAAGAGCAAGGCTTTGTTGGGGGTAGTTTAATGGGTTTGGTTACCTCAAAGAAACGAATCGGTGTGGTGGTGGTGTCTGCGAGATGGGGAAGAAGCTCTGGTTTGAGGCGTTTGATTTTGTGGGGATTTGTTGCAGAAATGGGGTGTTGGAGAAGGAAGAAGAAGAAGAAGAAGTAGAAGAAGAAGAAGTAGAGAGGAGGAGAATTCATTTTTCACTGTGCGTGGGAAATTCTGTTGTCTCTGTTTTGCCTTGAGCGACTCATTTGTATAGAGGGGAAAAGCAAATATACTAGGTCAAAGTGTATTTTTGGTCTTATAACTTTTGCTAAAGTCTCAATTTGCTCCCATCATTTTTTTTGTCGCACTTTTGGTCCCGTATCTTTGCAAAAGGTTGCATATTTGATCTCGTATCACTTTAGTTTTCATATATTTTAATGAAGTTGCAGAATTAGTCCTATATTTTTGCAAAAAATTCCACCATCAATCACATTTAATTCAAAAATATGAGACCAATTATGCACTTGACTCAAAGATATGAGACCAATTCTACAACCTAATCAAAAGATATGAGACCAATTCTGTAACCTGACCCAAACATATGAAATCAATAGTGCAACACAGGACCAAATTCTACAACCTAATTCTGTAAAAGGTTGTAGATTTGGTCCTATATTTTTGCAAAAATTTCCACCATCAATCACATTTAATTCAAAAATGTGAGACCAATTATGCACTTGACTCAAAGATATGAGACCAATTCTACAACCTAATCAAAAGATATGAGACCAATTCTGTAACCTGACCCAAACATATGAAATCAAAAGTGCAACACAGGACCAAATTTGCAACTTGAGCACAAGATATGAGACCAAAAGTGCATCAAAAAAAGTTATGGACCAAATTAATACCTGAGCAAAAGTTATAAAACTAAAAATGTATTTTGGCCATGATACTATATCAACTTATCAAGCATCAGTCATCACCATTCATTCGTCAACGAGGGTCAGTGGACAAATATTATAGAAATAAAGATGGAAGAAAACTTTTTTCTTTTTTCGGTTTTTGGATATGTATTAAGGTGACTAATAAATCAATCAACTTGATACAATTAAAATATGAGTAGTTATAAAATTTATATCGAGTTACTTATATCTTTATTATCAAATTCCATCGATCACAAGTTTTGATTATATTCTCTCCCTTCAATGATTGATCATGCAAAATGTAGTGTTTAATATTTTCTTTCTTTAATGATTGGTCATATATAAAATGTTTGTCACGTGTCAAATGTTGATTGGAGAACTTGATAGCAATGATGTAAGGAACTTGATATAAGTTTTGCCCGGTTCAATAAAATATTGTAGTAGTCAATAATTTAGTTTTTTTTATCAAATCTAAGGAGAAAAATATAAATTTAGTATAAATTTAAAGATTAAAAAATATAAATTTAATACTAATTATAAATCAACAAGAAACAAATTAATTTAAATTTAGAGTGAATAATCAGAGTCAAAGTTAACAATTGTGATATTTTAATCATCAAAATATAAAAATTTAAAAATAAAATTGATCATAAATAAATTTTAAGAATGAAATTAAAAACTAATATAAAATTTTGGGAAGAAAAAAGTATTTTTACCTCTTACTGACTTCTCACTACTATTTTCTTGTATTAAATAATTTTATCAATTTTAATATTTTAAATATATGTTATAGTTCTATATTGTACTATTTGAGGAAGGAGACGGCTAAAACATCCAAAAATCATGTAATTTCTTTGGGGCGTTGGTAAGTGGTAATCATGTGAAATTCTTTGGGGCGTTAGTTAAGTAGAGATAACTTCGAGCAAAAAAAAAAAGTTTAGTAGAGATAACTGGCCAAAATCCAAAAAAAAAAATAGGAAGAAGATTACTTGTCACATTAATGATCTGATCCGCATGGCTCAAAGCCTCAAACTCATAATTAACCAACAATCATTATCCGTACCAACCATAACCACTGTAGAAATATTTTCAAAAGCTAGAAGGCAATATTAAATTAAATTAAAGGGATTAAAATAATTTAAGTAAATTAATAATTCAATTTTTAAAAAATTATCAAGTTGATAATTTGATTCTTAGAGAATTGAACTATACAATTTAATCAATAAAAGATTAAAATAGTCTAACTGTTAATCTTTTTTATAGATTAAATAGTATATTATTCTAACATTTTAAACATTAAAGAATAAATTATTTTAATCTTTTAAAAATTAAATTATATATTTTAATATTTAAAAAATCAAATTATTAATTTGATGATTTTTTAAAGATCAAATTATTAGTTTACTCATTTTTTAAAAAACATGTCAAAGGATATATGGAAAATAAAAAATAAGAACCAAATATTTTTGTAGAAAAAGTTTTATATTACTGATTATATTTTTACTATAATTTCATTTCAATATTTTATGTATGATCTTTCTGATTGATTTTTTTTTAATTTTTTTCGATCTAATATCTTATAAATTCTTTTATTATGAATATTATTATTGTATCAAAAATGATATAATATTATTAATTGATCATAGGTGAGCAACTAAAATATTTTATTGTACTTGTAGACAATTATACTTCAGCTTTAATACAAAAAGTGTGGAGAGATCACTCTAATCTCATTGGCTAACTAAAGAATAAATAAATTAAAACAATTCTTGAGGATACATGCATCCACCCGGACCACCCCTGGTCATAGCAACTTTAGTAATCTTCACTTCGAAAATAAAACAAAATCATAATAATGATTATGTTTGATTATGTTTTTAATTTTTTGTAGATGAAAATAAGTTAAAGTTGTTCTAAAAAAAACTTATACTAATAAGAAAGTTTTTTAACCATTTTATTTTTAAAAATTCAAAATGATTTCTCAAAAAAAAAAAATCAAACAAAATACTATTTTATTTTTCATAAACACATTGGAAAAAAATCTAAATGATCATTATTCATTAGTAAAGAGAAGTGGAAGTGTGGAACACTACATTATCAAAATAAAGAAAGTCAACAAAAGAAATTGATGACTGGTTTTCTTATTTTTTTTTAGTAATATAAAATTTAGGTGAAGGGTTAATGTTTAAATCTAAAGTTAGAGGAGACCTCGGGCCTCAAAGAGCAATTGATGACTGTTTTTCCGCTTCTTCATTATTGGTTGTGGTATGATTTCCAACGATTATTTTTAGTTGTAAAATCTAATAATTTATAAGATATGCAATCCGATTTGACCCAACTAAAAGTAAAATCAAGTTAGGTCCTATCTGATCAAAACTCGATCCGATCGCCCTGTGTGCAGCATGAAGTTCATGCATCTGGGCTTACTTTCTGAAAATGTGTGTCGGACTTTTTGTTGTATATTTATAAAAGGGAAAGAAAAAATATATTTTATATTACATTTCACTTTAACATCTTAAATTTTTAAATAGTTCAAAGAGTCATTTTGGTAAATGTATACCATTATATTTATTTGGTCTATTATATTTTAAAAAAATTATATTGATCCTAAATGTCAACATAAAAAATAGGACAAATTACACAGAAGGTCCCAGTAGTTTGGCCTATTTTCAGAAAAGGTCATTGTGGTTTAAAAAATATCAAAGAAGAGCCTTGTGGTTTACTCTGTTAACAAAAAAGGGTCCTGAGCCGTCTAAAATTTAACGAAAATTTTGGCTACAATACTAATCTAAGACCCCAAAAATTTTATTTTTTTACATTAAGGTCCTTTTCTTTTAGAATAGGATCAAAACATAAAAAAAAAAATAAATTGAAATTTCAATAAAATTTGTCCAAATACACCATTCTTCTTCTTCTTCTTCTTGCTCCTCTCTCTCTTTTCCCGATGATGGATCCCCTTCCCCACTGTAGAGGCCTGAAGTGTGAGACAAGAGGAGAGAGAAGATGATAAAAATGCAAAAATAAAACTCTGCGTTTCACTTAATGGATCCTCTCTTGTCTCACACTGCAGAACCCTGCAGTGGGAACTCACTACAGGGGATCCAAGCTCCTTTTTCCCAATTTTCAATTTCTTTTTTCCATGTTTAAATCAAATTTGCTCATGGATCTCATTCTCTCTCATTGAGTTCGATCTAGGAAAGCTGTTCTAAAAGCCTGTCGAATCCAGATCCCAAAAGAAACTCCGACATGCTCGGAGGTAAAGGCCGATGCCCAAAACCGGCGTCGTCGTCGTAATAGAGCTGAAACCCTCGACTCTCTCCTCCGCCTTCGTGGCTGGACCCATCTGGCGATCCATGGAGCACGACGATGAGATTGTACGGCGAATGATTTATCACCATTGCGGCAGGTCCTCTGAAACGGTGGATGCAAATTCTAATCGAAATCGGAGCGGCGTTGGCCGATCATCTACATGGCAGCTCCGGCGAACCTGTGCTGGCGAGCGTCGACGTGGACAGAGCGAGGAGGATGTTCGATCTGTTCGACAAAGCCACCGTCACAATCGGGACAAACCACCACCGGCTCCTGGCGTGACACCCTAATGAATCGTCTGCATCTATAGCACCAATAAAAGGATGTCCCTAAAGCCATCTAGCTCGATCTAGTAACAACTGTGACAAAGAGATTATGAAACCGAAAGGTAAGGTTTTCGTGAGAGAGAGAGAGGGGAGCATGAAGAAGAAGAAGAATGGTGTTTTTGGGCAAGGTTAAAATTTCAATTTATTTCTTTTTTTAATATTTTGATCCTATTCTAAAAAGAAAAGGACCTTAATGTAAAAAATAAAATTTTTGGGGTCTTAAAATAGTATTTTAGTCAAAATTTTTGTTAAATTTTGGACGAAAATATATCTCAGGACCTTTTTTATTAACAGAGTAAACCACAAGGCCCATCTTTGACACTTTTTAAATCACAGGGACCCTTTTTGAAAATGGGTTAAACTACAAGGACCTTATGTGTAATTTACCCTAAAAAATATCTTATTTTAGTCTTAAATTATTAAATATGATTATATTTATATCATTTTAAATTTGAATATGACGAGTTCAAAATTACATATTTTTTTAAAAATTATTTTTCTCTATTCAATTGGAGTCGTCACTAAATAAGGTTAAATTATTTTAATATGTATTAAATGTTAAATATTTTAATTTTGTACGCTAGGAATGAGGAAAACGTACAGTTGAGGATAGCAAAAAGAGTATTCGATTTGGGATGGGGAGAGTTTGAACTTTGAAGCTATGGAAGATTCTACAACCAAAGATTCTAAATTCTGCATCAACACGGGAAGCTCAAGAGCCACTATTTGCATTAAAGTTCTTTATTTAATGATAAATTTAATGTATATTTTTTATTTTTTATGATTGATCATATAAAAATGTGTTTAATATTTTTATTATAATCTATTATGCATAAATTTTTGTCAGGCGTTAATATTTATTGGATAATTTTATAATAAAGATATAATAAACTTTATCCTAGTCTTGAGATAAATAATTTTACTTTATGTCTCGCCTCTTGCAGAAATCACAATGAGATATTTGATTTTTTATATACTTGACTTGTACGTAGCGGTAATAAAAAGATTGTCACGGAAAGTGAAGATGAACAGAGCAATGAGGAGTGTTTCATTCACTTATAATGACTAATGAGAATGGGTTGATTATACGTTCTTATTGTTGTTGTGAATATTCGTTCATGTAATTTAATTTTGCGAAACATGGCGGTGATCATGATCCGGTAATGGAAATTCTCTCAGTTTTTGTATATTTTATATTTAATTTAAAGATATGAGACTAATTCTAAAATTTGGTTAAAAGATATGAGACAAAAAATAATATAAGATCAAAATTTAGACATTTTACAAAAATATTGGACCAAAACTGAAACTATAACAAAAAAATATATATGACCAAATTGAGAACTGAGGAATAGATATGAGACCAAATTTATACTTTGGTTTTTTTTTTTTTTTTGTGAAAATAAACACATATCATCACATATAGTAAGTAGTAGGGATGGCACCCGCACGGGCGGGGCCGGGGGGAGTACTCTCCGTCCCCGCCAACTTCAACCTCGCCTGTCCCTGTCCCCGATCCCTGCTACAGGGATATTTTTTCTCCCGTCCCCGTTCCCCGACTCCCCACGGGGACCGCGGGGATCCCTGCTATAAACCAATGCACAAATTTGTAAAACTTGTCTCCTTTACATCATATATAAACCACAAATTAACTAGCAGAGCAATCAAGCAACAAATAAATTGAAATCCATAACAGCAAAGAAAAAAAACGAGTAGAACAATCAAGCAAGCAGCAAAATGAAAAATGAACTGACGCAATATCTTCACTATCCATTGTGGCGAAGATGATGATGATGACGGTGACCTACGAGTGGGGAGGAGAGGACGATTGGGTTCGTTGTCGACACGATCTAAGAGAAATGAGTGAGAGATGGCGCTACCTAGTAGAAATGGAGAGGAGAGGACGACGGAGGATGGCAACAACGTCGACGGGAAGATTCGAGTTTGACGGAAGGAGGCAACATCGGCAAAGTGAGGGAAGATAACTCTTGTGCTATGAAGCATGGACACTGACACGGACACGGGACACGACACAGACACGGACACAGCGACACGTCAAACTCTCAAAATTACGCGACACGACACGGCATATATTTATATATATAAATAATTAAATATTCATAATTTTTAATGAAAAAATTAAAAATTACAATTTTTATTCATAATATATGTCATATCTATTATTATTTTCTCTTGCCTATCATGTTAAAGTTACAAAAAATTGATTTATATTCTAAAATTTATAGATATGTGTCGTGTCGGTGTCATACGAGTGTCGGACACTGACACGTGTCTGACACGGCGACACGCCTTCAAAATGAAGTGTCCATGCTTCCTAGCTCTTGTGTGTCTCTTGTGCGTATGCGTTGGTCTGCTGCTAGGGTTAGAATTAGGTAAGTGCTAATGAGATTTTGGTAAAAGTTAGTGAGTGGGGGAAAAGAAGATGAAGTGGCGGCTAGGTTTAGGATTGATGTGAGGAAGATAATGTTAATAATGATACAAAGAGCAAATTATAAATTCAATCCTTGTATAATAAAAAATATTTTAATTTAGTCCTATTATAAGATTATAACTTTCGGGGACGGGGACCCCGCGGGGCGGGGGATATACTCCCCGTCCTCGTCCCCGAATAGTGTTTGGGGTAAATTTTATCCCCATCCCCGCCCCCGCGGGGAATTTTTCCCCGCATCTGGGGATCCCCGCAAGACAATACCCGCGAGGACCCGTTCGTGGGGAAAAATTGGCATCCTTAGTAAGTGGTAGTAAGTTTTCGGCCAAAAAAATAAAAAGGCAAAAGTGTACTTTTGGTCCCATAACTTTGGCAAAGGTCTCAATTTGGTCTCATAACTTTTTTTTGTTGCAATTTTGGTCCCATAACTTTGGCAAATGTTTCAATTTGGTCCCATAACTTTTTTTGATGCAATTTCGGTCCCAGAACTTTTGAAAACGTCTCACTGTTGGTCCCAATACTGATTTCCATCCATTATCTGCCGCTAAAGATGATCTGACATACTGAGTTGGATGATGACGTGGCAAATATGGGTGAATTTATGGCACAAATGGAAATCAGTTTGGGACTAACAGTGAGACGTTTTTAGAAGTTATGGAACCAAAATTGCAACAAAAAAAGTTATGGGACCAAAATTGCAACAAAAAAGGTTATGGGACCAAATTGAAACCTTTGCCAAAGTTATGGGACCAAAAGTGCTCTTTAGCCAAAAAAAAAAAAAGTAGTAGTAAGTACTAAGTAGTAACCAAGGGGTTAATTAAGCCACAGCGTTACAGACATATGAATCCGCCCATAAATGAAAAATCAAATTGTATCAAATCAATGCCTGTTGTCTCCTAAGCAATACCTTTTCTGCGTTGAATGGATCCGTACGATGAAGCAAGACTGAGAAACGAAGTGATCTACCTTCACCATCTCTGGCACCAAGGTCCCCCAAACCCTAATCCCTCTTTTAATCCTCATCAATATACCCTTAATCCTCCTACATTCAACCCCATTCACCACCCTTCTCCTCTCCAACCCAGAAATCCAACCACTTTCAAGAAGAACAAGAAGAATAACAAAGCCGGAAAGAGTCGAATTCAACACTCTCCATCTCTGAATTCGGGTTCTGAATGGCCGATTCCGACGCCGCCTGAAAATTCTGCTCCGGCGGGATGGCCACCATCCACTCCGGCGACGACACGCCCAGTGTCAGCCCAAGAAAAGGAGGCGCAAGAGGCCTTGCACTTGCAATATAAGGCGCGCCAAGCTTGCCGACAGTTTTTGTTTCATTCCGATGATAATAATAACGACGGCGACGACGGTGAAGAAGAAGACGCCGACGACGTGGATGATGATGATGATGAGTCGGAAGAGATTGGGGATTTCTTTGTGAATCTTTTTTCTGGAAACGATGAACTGAGAAAGTATTACGAGAAATGTTGGGAACGTGGGGAGTTTCGTTGTTTGGTCTGTGGTTTGATTGGGAACAAGAATGTTGGAAAGAGGTTCCATGATTGTGTTAGTCTTGTTCAACATGCTATGACTATATCCAGAACCAATACTAGAAGGGCTCATAGGGCTTTTGGAAATGCTGTCTGTAAAATTCTTGGATGGGATGTTAATCGCCTTCCAACCATTGTCATTAATAAGGAACTGAAGCCACCTCAGACACAGGTTGTGAATTGTGAACCTTCTTGAGTTCAATTTATAATTGTATTTTAGTCCTCCCCAAATTGTAATTTAGTAACCAAATTGCTAGTTTACTCTTTTCATTGGTGAATTTTGTGATCTGAGTGAGTTTTTGAAAGTTTTGTTTTACAAACATTGCAGGGAGAGCCCAAGGCGAATGCTGGTGATGAAAAAGATGGTTCCGGATCTTCTGATAAATTATCTGTGGATCATCTTGGTGAACCAGTTAAACAGGATGCAAAAGTTGGTCATGAGACTGTTAATCAAGTTAACGAGGTAAAGAAAAAAAAGAAACCGAGATGACCAATCTGTTGGGCCTTTATCATTAATATGGTTTCAAGTTAAAGTTGTTAATGGGTTGGATATAAGTATGAATTCAATTCAATTTGTGTCTACAGAGCTTTACGAAGGAAGACAATCTCAACAAAAATGATGTGAATCTTGGTGAGAAAATCTCAGATGCCAGGTCAGATAAGGTGAGACTCTTCTTCTATTCACACGAGTTTAGTTTTGGCCATTTTTTATTCCTGCCTGGGGAATCTTTCTGTTTCATGCTTGTATAACATATTCATTGTTTTATTTGGGAAAATTTTATTGCTTCTCATAGTGTCAGGTGATGACTGTATTTTACAGATGAATTATCTTAATATCTGCCTTTTAATGTTGATCCTTGCAAAACCCACTGTCTTCTTCTGGCTATAATACAGTTGATAATTAGCAGAGAAGCAATTAAATCTCAAAACCGGAAATATATGCTCAAAATAGTTATATTGAATTATGTGCTCTGAATATTTTGAAAAGCTGGCATGCTAGATCTTCCTTATAACACAGAATCCATTTCACATTCTCAGCTATGAGCACAATCAACATTGCTTCGCTGTGAAGATTAGGACTGACCACATTACTAATGAGAATACCTCTAGAAAGTTTTAAGAGATAGATCTCTGCTTTCTAGCAGTCTTTGTGCCTTACTGATAGGATTCTCATACATCTTTACCAGTTCTTTGATGGCAACTATAATGTAGGGTATCTGTTTCGGGTAACACTTTCCACATTCTGTATAAATTGGAGTAGAGAGGGAACATCAAATTCTCTATCGGAATTTAGCAAATCCTACTGCTTTTTACTATTTATTCACGAACATTAATTGCAGGTCTCTCTTGAATCTCCAGTTTCAGATGTGAAATGGGTCTGCAAAAGTCCTAATCACGTTGTCTCTTCAGCAGCTTCTGGATGGCCAGCATTCAACACTCAATCAACTTCTCATAAGCAATCTCTTTCATCGGAAGAGCAAGCAAATTTAGCAGTGCTACAGTTGCAGCACAAGGCTCTTGAAACTTGCCAAGAATTCCTAGTGGGCAATGTAGGTTCTGACTCTGACCAAGATGATAGTGATGATGAGTATGATCCTGAAGAATGTGAGGAGTTCAAGTTCTTTCTTAGAGTGTTTTCTGAGGATAAAGAATTAAGGACATATTATGAAAACAACTATTTAGAAGGAGATTTGTATTGTTTGGTTTGTGGGGGAATAGGGAAAAAAGTGTGGAAGAGATTTAAGGATTGTGTCTCGCTACTTCAGCACTCCACTGCTATAGTAAGAACAGAGAGAAGGCGAGCTCATAGGGCTTATGCGCGTGCTATCTGTAAAGTTCTCGGTTGGGACTTTGATCGATTGCCCACCATTGTTCCGAAAGGTGAAACTCTTGGTTCGTCCTTGACAGGGTCAGGAAAGCTGTAGTGTTTGTTTGCATATATCTGTAACTAATGATGATTGAAATTTATGTAACTCAGACGCTCTATCATAATGTTAGACTTTTAGTTAATTTCAGATTTTCTGCCTACTTATGGAGTTTAATATTTTCCCCCTTTCAGCGTAGCTGTAGTCTATGCATTTTGTAAAATGAGTTTCTTGTGTTGATAACTATAACATGATCAGTACTTTTGTTCAATATTAGGTGGGAAAAAAGACAAGGTGATAGAGGTTGGCAAATAATCAAGTTAAATGATGAGACAGAATAAAAAAAAAAATCTGCAATTTTAAGACAAAATATAGATTTAGATACAACAATTAGTAAAAAGCAAGTCAATGGTAACAAAATTTGACTAATTATATCTATCTCCATAGGAAGAGTGAAGCACAAAACAAAATGAATGAATTATTCCTTGTCATGGGTTGACAGGTACGAAGGCCATGAAGATTAGCTCATGAGTCTCAATTCCAAGCATACCATCATAGGCTAATAATTAATGAATTTGTTTAGGCATCAAATTGTAGGAAGGAAGATGTCAAATTCAGAAATCAAAAGCAAAACTATAGGTGAAGATTGAAGAAAATAATAAAATTAAGAAAAAAAAACAAGAATATGTGTGCAAATGTGTGTTAGCTAGTATAGGGATTTTTCATTTTCCTCATTTCGTGATTACATCCAAAAACAATATAATAACAAAAGCAAAAAGGAACATCACGATATATAAAAAGAGAGAAATACGTGATAAAAACAAATGAAGACTAAAGAACCCAAAGTGCTCTCTTCTTCCATCTCTCCTTGATTTCAAAATGGGTCATGTGACAACAAAGATAAAAGGACTACATTTAGGAGAACAAAGTTTGAAGGAAAATGAAATTGTCACAACTTTAACTTATGATGAACCAAAGATTAAACTCGTCACATGAATGTGACAACACCATTATCCAAAATAAGTGTTAAGCCAATCGCATAAACAAACCCACAAGGCAATAGCAACTTAAAAAAGGAAAAATTAAAAAAAATAGTCCTGTCACGCCAAACATTTGGTTGTTTTTGGAAAAAACAGAGCAACAAAGAGTGAATGAGCTCTTTGTTCCTCATCAAAGAAGCTCAAAGACTCGAGGTTTGTTTCGTAAACAAATATAATGTGGAGAGGTAAGGCTATGTGTTTCGTAAGTAGCCCAGAAATGAATGTGAATGAGCTCAAAGACTAACTTTTGTGTTGGAATTGAGCGCATCATGCTTCTTAATAAACATTTATGAAATAAGAAATTGATGACCCATGAAAATGTAGTTTTGTATTTGTTGCTTTATTGCGGATTAAAGGCATTCAATGAATTGATTGTAGTAAATTCCTTATTCAATGACATCCGATGAGATTTTGTCAAGGTGATTGATTCTATTTAAATGGAATCCAAAGGCCGAATACATAAGTGTGGTGCATTACAAAGTTTGAATTTGATACGATGAGGAACCCAGGAGCAGAGTTTGATGTGGTTTGGTTTAGAGGGAATTAAATGCAATGAACTAAAAGGGGATGAATCAATTATAAATAGCCATCGATGAAGTAAACTCTTGAATGAATCGAATTTAAATCTACTAAGTGTAAACAAATCCTCTACCACAAAACAAGCGCATGGCAGAAGCGCTTTTGAGGAAATTTGGAGGTTGGAGTAGCAAAGTGAAGTCATGGTGGCCGAGGAGGAAGAAGAACATTAAGAAGATGAAGGAGGATAGAGTCTTCTGCATCAATATATGTGTCTGCCCACAATTCCTTCACTATTGAATTGATTAAGTGAAGGGTGTGGTGTGGGGTTGTCATGGACACTGATTGATTGATTGATTGCAGTTTCAAATTGGAAGGAATTATTGTAACTTTAGTTGTAAGGTAGTTGAAATAGAGAGAATTGGCAAAGGAAGGAAGAGGGCAAGCTGGGACTGAGAAATGGAAGAGGCAGGTAGGTAATCAAAACCAAAACAAACAAGAAAAAAAAGAAGCTTGTTCAGCAAGGAAAGCTTGCTACTCGCTAGAACATGGAATGGAATTCAATAAGGGGTGAGTACTGTATAAGTTCTGAAAGGCAAAAAATATATAGAATTGTTGTACAAGCAAAACAGAGAAGAATATCTTGAATGGTTGAGCAAACTAATCCGGCTGTGTGTCAAGGGTGTGAACTAACTAATTCTTTGTTTTTCTTTTTCATTCCATTTTTGTTTTCTTCTGCTCATTCATTCATAAAACACCCTTTGCTTTTTTGCTTTTTTTGTTTTTGTACTTTGGATTTGAGCTTCATAAATGGATGTGGCCTGACTTTTAATTTGTTTGGGACTTTGGGCTATCGGAATACATTTTTTAGGAATCAATGCTTCCTTTGAATTCCCAGAAAGTGTAATGGCACTTCCTCTTCATCTTGCTTGTCTCTCTAAATCTAAAATGCTTCCTTTGAATATAAAAGGAATCAATGCTTCTAAACATGATTGTTCGTTAATGATGCAAGGCAAGCAAGTATCATCATCAGCATCATCACTTAATGTTCCCAATCATCCGAGTCGTAGATCTGGACACTTCCAGCCATCACTTTGGCATTATGATTATATTCAGTCATTGGATAGTAAATATAAGGTATATAAGTGTGCACTTTCACTTTCACTTTGTTTTCACACTTATTTATTCATGTCAATAACTTTTGACAAATTAAATACAAACATTTGCAAAACTCATATTTTAATATGTTGCTGAAATTGGTATATATTAAGAATTAAATTGGTATATATAAGATGTTTCGAGATTTTTTATAAAATTTTCTATGATATATCAATACAAGAGTTGAGAAATTAAAATTATGATAGAGTATATATCCAAAGTCTATAATAATAGAGCTTAATTGTAGAGTCAGTTGCTATATAGATGATGCAGAAGGAATCACATGAATTCGAAGAACAAAGCAAAAAGCTTCGAGAAGAAGTTAGGATGATACTATGTGAAGTGCTGAATCCTCTAGATCAACTAGAGCTTATTGACACCTTGCAAAGGATGGGATTGGCTTATCATTTTAACAGTGAGATCAATATTATATTGGAAAATCTTTATAACAAAAATTATGTGGACTGCCACTTCAAGAGTAGTGATGATAAGAAGAATCTATATGCCACAGCACTTGAGTTTAGACTATTGAGGCAACATGGATATAATGTATCAAAAGGTACATACTTGAACTTTGGTCATTAATGTACAATTACAAGTTTAGAGACACATCACAATTAATGAGTAAACATATATACAACTTTATTCTTAAAAAATATACGAGTTCATATATAATTCTCAATCTTTGAAAGTTTAATTTAATTTATTGAACACTTTTATCCTTGAAAATTGTTGTGGTCCCATAAGACTGAAATTTTATGGATTGACTTGTTAACTGGTACATATTTTAGGGACCAAATCATATATTTACTTTGGATTAATTAATGTCTTTCGTATTGTTGTTGCAGAGGTTTTCAATAGGTTTCAAGATGAAGATGGTAACTTGAAGAACTCCCTATCAAATGATATCCAAGGAATGCTTTCCCTGTATGAAGCATCGCACCACTCAATTATGGAAGATGAATATTTTGGAAAAAGCAAGAGATTTCACCACAAAATATCTCAAAGAATATTTGAACAAGAACGAAGAAAACACTCATTATATATAGCACTCTTTGTAAGTCATGCATTGGAGCTTCCTTTACATTGGAGGATTCAAAGATGGGAGACTATTTGGTTCATTGATGCATATGAAAGAATCCCTAATATGAATCCTGCTTTACTTCAACTTGCTAAGTTGGATTTTAACATGGTTCAAGCAATCCACCAAGAAGAATTGAAGTATACTTCAAGGTAATTAACAATTATATTTTTCATTTAGACAGTCCAAAAAACAATAAATAAAAAACAAGAAAAAATTAATGAAGGATTCGAGTGAGACCATTCTCGCTAAAAAGGGTCAATATATATAGTGGCTCTTACTAATCAATTAGAAAACTCTACATTACAAGTGTTAGAACATTGCACGATAATTTTCTTTCCAAATTTGTGAGTTCAATTCATATATATGGATGATGAAGTTTAGCTAAATTTAACCTATTTCTTATTTCAACTATCAATAGTAATAACTAGATTGGGTATGACTGATCAGTCTTAAATTTGCATGATTCTAAGTGTTAAGTCATGATTTTGACAAACATGATTATTCCAGTCAAATTTATTTCTTCTAATTGATACTCAATTTCACTTCTTGTTGAAGATGGAGGAAAAGAGTTGGTGTTGCAGAAAAGTTGAATTTATTTAGGGATAGGTTGATGGAGAGCTTCTTTTGGGCACAAGGACTGAATTTTAAGCCTCATCTTGGATATTTCAGAAGAGAAATGACAAAGATCATAACTTTTATAGCCATACTTGATGATATGTATGATGTGTATATGGTACCGTGGAAGAATTAGAGCTTTTCACACAAGCAGTTGAAAGGTTAGATCTTTTATATTATTATCTTTTTTGTTTTGTTTTGGCTACCCAATATAATTAATTATATATGTTTTTCTTTTTTTTTTTGGTACAAATATGTTTTTCTTTTTCAAATGTGTATATATATATATATGTACAAAATTTTCGAAATTTGGGATTCTAAGTGGGATTTAAATTCCATGGATAATCTCCCAGAGTACATGAAAATATGCTTCCTCGGACTATATAACTTTGTGAATGAATTAGCTTTTGACATTCTAAAAGAGAAAGAGCATTACACTCTTCCATGCTTAAAGAATGTGGTATGTATGTAGTTTTTTTTCCTTTTATTTTTACTTTCTTTCTATGAATTTCTATTCCTTGATTTGATCAATCATGATTAATTACTCTCTTATTTCTTTATGTATACATGTCTTTACATTTCAGTGGATAGATCATAGATCTATGTAAGGCTTATCTAGTTGAGTCAAAATGGTACAATAGTGGATATATCCCAAGCCTTCAAGAATACATGGAGAATGCATGGATGTCAATGAGTTCACCTGTGATGCTTGTTCATAGTTATTTTTTGACTTCAGATCCAATAAGAAAGGAGGACTTGCATCTCTTGAAAGATTACCCCAATTTAATACGCTTTTCAACATTGATTTTTCGCTTTGCAGATGATCTTGGAACATCTAAGGTACAAATTTCATGCATGCATTGCAATTTGCAAAATTATTTTTACGTGAAAATTTGATGAAATTTGATTAAATGAAAGAGAAATGAGAAATAGAGAGAGACTAAAATAAATATACAAAATAATAAAGTTGATAATGCATATGAAATCCTTGACTCTGCTCCAAGTCACATACCTGCAAGGGTTAACTCAGTCGTGAGGGAGGCCTCCCACGATAAGACACCGACGCTTAAGTTAATATCATGTATATGAAAATATGAGAGGTAAAGGAAGATTAGGGTTACTCTATACCTGAAAGAGGATATATATAGAACCCTTGAAGAACATTTAGATAATTTTATTTAGGTTTAGACTGACCCAAACATAGGAGGGCTTAACTGACCCGTCGGTCAAGCCATTCCTTATCAAAAGTGTATGGGTTTCTCTCTTTATCTTTTATTATCTCTTTGAGATTTTGAATGTGAGATTCATAGCTCTTAAGAAAAATATATGACCCTCTCACCTAAGTGGCTCTTCACCAAATTTGATACTTTGAAAAATCTTTAATTTTCTTCTTTCGCCCACTAATGTTCCACACCAAATTAAAGTTTGTTCCAATTCCATCAATGTACATACATAGACATTCTTTTAATTTCTTGATCTTGTTTCATATATAATTAATTTGATTTCAATATGATAGGGTGAGATGGAGAGAGGCGATGTTGCGAAAGCAATTGAGTGCTACATGAATGAGTATAATGCTTCAGAAGAAGATGGTCGTGAGTATATAGAATCCATGATATGGGCAACGTGGAAGAAGCTGAATGAAGAAGCTACAAATTCAAGTTTCCCAAAAGAATTCACAGATATTTGTGTGAACCTTGCAAGGACGGCTTTATGGTGTTACAGGCATGGAGATGGGTATGCTGATCAAGATTCTGAGACCAATATAATAACAATGTCTTATCATTGATTATTGAGCCCATTCCTAGTGTTTAATTTCTACACAAGTTAATCTATCTTGAAAATAAATTTCCTTTAATTTCCCCTCCGTTTTAATTCTAGCTTTGCGATTGATGAATGTGTTTGGATGTACTCTGATATCTAGAAAATATTCATAAGCTTCTCTATTACATATGTAGTGATACTAAAGGTGGATTTATTTTCTGCAATAAAAGCTTGTTGAAAAGAATCAGATTGCATTTAGTATTATATAAGTATATATTACTCATCATGTGACAAGTCAATACACTCATAGAACTTTAATTTGTTTTCTATTGAGTAAACTCCCAAATTGGTCCCTGGATTATTGGGTCGCTCACAGATTGGTCCCTGATTTATGGAAATTAACAAATAGGTCCCCGAATTTTATTAACGTTAGTCAAATTGGTCCCCGAAGCCGTTAACTGCTGACGTGGCACATTAAGTGCCACGTCAGCAGTTGGAAAACTGGAAAAAAAAAACCAACTGTGCGT